>JAHDVE020010014.1:0-103355 GCA_022606495.2 Halesus radiatus | reverse complement strand
TTTTTTTTACGTTTTATTTTGTGTTTTTTTTTTTTCAAGTAATACAAAACTAACCAAAAGTGAGGCAGTCCTCCGGATATTTACTGAGTGTTCTTTTAACTTGGATTTTCAAATTGCACTTGACACGTATGTGCGCTAGGCCATCAATATTATCTTAAAGTGGTCACTCAATTTGATTGGTGGTAGCGACCATAAGTGTTGTAAATTTCCCTTTCTGTGAACTGTCCAATGTATTTATTTTCGATTTGCTAAGATTTATCATGATATTCTATTCTATATCTCAACTAACAATAATATTTGATCATAGGTATACACTATCAATGAAAAAAAGATTTGGAGCTAATGCATGTATTTTTTTAATAATTTCAGTGCTGGGATCGTGGTGCAGGGTCTACTCCGGGCAGACACTTCCTTTGTCCGGTCTCAAGTAGAGTTTGTCCTGAGTACAGAACCCAAACTTGATCTTGTGTCTGATCTGGACTTCTACAACACCAACTCTCTCTGCATGCAACTGAAGCAACCTGATACCACACTCAAGTAAAAATTTAGTTAATTTACTAAACCTTTCCGGGAGTAAGTTTCATAATGCTCACCGTGCTCTGAGGAGTGAGTTTTTTTTACAAGAACAAAAATAATCTATTTTTTACTAAATGTTATGCTTTATGATAATATGAATAGACAAAAAATTCTTAAAAAAATCCTGCTCACAATTTTTAGCTTTTATCACAAAAATCCGGTTTTATTTTTTCAGGGTTCGCAAACCATTGGCACATGAACAAAAACATTTAGATATTCTATGTAACACAATTATTTTCACTTGGCACTACTATTAAAACGTAAATAGGGAAAAACTTTAAATTATTTACATAAAATCTATATTTAATTGGTACTGTTCTTTTTTTGTATGGAAATCCATGAAACATGGATGTACACAGAGAGCAACATCACACTCATAACACATGTATTTGGTTTCTTTTCTTTGTGATTTCCTTATCGATGTGTGTTTGCACACAAAACAATGACATTGTGCTTTGCTGCCCTTGCACTCTGTATGTGGAACTGGCTGTGGAAAATGCTTTTCTGTAAGCCTGATTGGATTGTCAATACTTCGCCTTCCCCCAGATGATGATGCCCGTGGAGTGTGGTATCTTTCAACCATCCGGGCAACAAGCTTTTCTTTGAATTCTTCAAATGTTGTTTCTCTGGACTTAACGGAACGATACATGAAAAATGCATTGATTATTGATATCTCTAGCAGCCTGAAAAATATTTTCTTGTACCATTTTATTGTCTTACGGCTAACCGCTCCTAATCCTAGAATTCGGTCTACGTTGTCCACACTCCCCATGTTCATTGTATAGTCCACAACAGCTTCAGGTTTGGTAGCGTAGTCAATTTTATTTGTTTCAATCGTATTACTGTCATGTATATTTGTCAACATCACAATATCCTGTTTATCCCGCCATTTCAATGCCATTAAGTTTTCAGAGTTATGCGATATTACATCTCCTTTTTTCATTTTTCTATTCAATTTTGGCATTTGCTTCCGATTGGTTATTGCTGTCCCACAAGCATTTGTTTTGTTTTCGAAAAGACCATCAAACAAAGCAGTTGCAGTATACCAATTATCCACATACCGATGATGTCCATGGCTAAGATAATCTTTTAGGAAAGTCATAACCACAGATCCCGATATTCCAACATTGGGATGGCTTAGAATGTCTGATTCACAACTGGAATAAATTAATAAATCCAATACACATTCCGTTTTTACATCACAACACACAAACATTTTGATGCCAAATGTGTGTCTCTTAGAAGGTATGTTCATTTTAAAAGAGAGCCTTCCTTTCCCCAGTACCAAACTTTCATCAATGCATGAATTTTGGTAAGAATAAAAGGTTTCCTTCATTATCTTTCTCAATGGGTCTAAAATGCTCCTAATTTCGAAAAGTCTATCATTGTTGGAGCATTGACTTGACAAAATGGAGATTCCTTAAGATAAGTAAAAAGCGATCCTGGGAAAATAATTTTTTTGAAAAAAGGTGTCTCTATTATTCCAATTGGTCTATTGGTCCAATATTTCTTTATGGAATTTTTTCCAACCAGGCTCATCAGAATTATAGTGGATAGAAATGCGTATATTTCTTCCTCCGTAGTGTCGACCCATTTTTTAATTTTTGACGATGCGGATAAATTTTCAAGATTTCGCGTAAATGTTCATATCGGAAACAATTGTATTAATAATATCTTTATTAAAAAACAGTTGAAAAAGTTGCATTTCAAGGTATTCGTCCTCCAAATGAATGCGGGTTTTTATTCCGGACTGGAAATCATCAAAGCTATGCACTGTTGGGATGGAATTTGTATCATCCCATACCCTCGCTTCTCCCCATCTCCCTTTGGACCCTGGTTGGAATTCTACTATAACCGGTTCCTCATCATCAGAAGAGGAATCATCGGAAAATATTGATCGGTCATCGATGGTTTCAATATTTTCGTCTTCATCATCAATATTCATCAAAATGTTGACGATTTCATCATCTCTTAAATCCATTTTTTTGGTACGCTTTCCATCACAAAAATCACAAAATAAAATTCTCACCAACAAACACAAAACAAGAACAATAATGAAAAAAAAAATTAGGTATTTGTTTTGCAATGCAAAAGATTTCAAAAACCCACAAAAAAGTTACTTTTACATTGATTTATAAATGGTTCTGTCACAAGAAAGATTAGAAGTTTGAAAACTACGAAAATAATAGATAAAGCACAACAAAGAAACTTGCCATGAACACATTACCATTTTAAAACACACAACATACACAAAATGCAAACTCTAAAGCGCAAATAAACGAACAAATTATTAAAAATCCGTTGGAAAAACATCCAAACACATGCGCGCCAAAATCGACAGTTTAACATTTGTGCATTGTAGGCGTGACTTCATTCAAAATAAAGAACAGTCAATATCACGGTCGATAAGGAAGTTGTATGATGAAAAACGATGAAAAGTTACATGAATAGGTTTATAGATCACAATACAATGAATATTTACAGCAAAGAAGCGGCGAATTTCAGTATGCGATAAGTAAAGAAGTTTTACAGTTTATTCATATTAATGGTTTAATCGAAAGTTGAGCAAGTACTTAACAATTCAATATTTCCATACATTTTTCATTTCCTCTGTTTTACATTTTCCTCAGTTTTATATTTTCCCCAGTTTTACATTTTCCTCAGTTTTACATTTTCCTCAGTTTTATATTTTCCTCAGTTTTACACATTTTTTTATCGTTCCCTTGAAAAATGTAAAACCGAAGTTTTACTCCATTATATTTTGTGTGATATTTGTTTCATGTTTACGAAACATAACAGTATTTAAGGGTATATAATAGGAGATTGTTAGAAAACAGGAAACATTGACAATATATTACTACCTTTTATGCTATTCCCAGAATTGTAATTTTTTTTTTTATTATCAAAGAATATACTATTCCCTTTCATAACATTTTTTTGCGTAATTAATGTAGGTATTTGAGGATAATAAATTAAAATTTGATACACAATGACAACCACATTTATACCTTTGAGACATGATTTTAAACAATATTTTTAATTTAAAATACGTAGGTAATACACTCATCTTTGACGCTATTATCAATATCATATCTGTTGAAATAAAAAATTAAATAAATACGACATTTCGCACAAAATTTCAACACATTTGACCGCTTTTTGGCATTCCGTGTGAGAAGCTCTCGGAGGTGGAAGCTAAAGTCTACGCTCTGTGTTTTATCGAGTATGTTGTTGAAAAATGCCACCAAAATGTTCGAGAAATGGGTCAAAAAGAAGAATGCCGACTCACTTGAAAAATCTCAATCATCTCAAAAGGCTAAAAAGGCAGAAAGTACTACAAATTCTGTCTTTACGTGTAAAATTGTTCACTTTTATGTACCTCTTGTCAGTCATATTAATTCCAATGCATGAGAACGATGGTTGCGAGTGTGTAATTCTATCGATCTGTCAACTGTTCCAAGTAAACGGTCATGTTTGTTAATACGGGTGCTTTCGGTGCATTCAACGTGCTTGTTTATATGTACAATCCTTAGAGTATAATGAATTCCTTGCTTGTGAGCTGTACCTGTATTAGGTGCTTATGTGTATTTACTGAAATTTTTTTAACGTTTTTTTATCCATCTTTTTCTTTTCAAATTAAGTGTAGGTACATGTCATTTGGGAAACGGAGAAATGGAAAAATACTTTGACAGTTTTTATTTATTTATTATTCATATTTTACACTTTTGAAGAGTGATATAAAGTCAAAGTATGAAAGGTGGGTACGTGGTGTTTAGTAATCAAACCAAAACACTAGGAGTAAACAAACTTAAATCAGTTTTATGTTTTGATCTTTGCATTTTCAAATTAAGTCAATTAAGTGTACCTACCTACATGGTGTTTGGGAGTGACAAAAATACATTTTAAGGAATAAGCAATTTCTCCGTGCTTACACATACGGAGACAAACGGAAAAAATATTTAAAAAACTAATATTTTACTAAAGTTTCCAATCATAATACATATATGGAAATCAACACACGGTGTCCAAAAACTGATGGTAGATATAGCATAAAAATATAATCTGCAGCAGATGAAGAACCCAAATAATAAAAGTTTTTTTTTTCATTTGAGCATTTATACAAAAAAAAAAAATTATAATTTCGGCAACTTAACGGTAAAGAAACTATTGACGCCGCGTCTACGCTCTGACGTATTTGAAAAGACATACAACATTTTGAATTTGACCAAAAAAATCCAACTTCTAACTCGATTTGCGAAAGCTCAAATAAATAAAAAGTCATATCTCAAAATGAACTCTAATTTGAGGTAGATTCACCAGTTTCCCCGCTTGTACCACGAGCATCCAGACACCGTGTAGAACAACCACTCTCAGAAATGTTTATTCCAATGCGATTGTTGCGTTTTACTCCACAAATCTAATGTGATTTTACAATGGATAGTTTAAATAAAGGTCAAACTAAATACTCTACCAAAATAGTAGGTTCTGTAAACAAGCTATACTTTTTTACTAGTTGGTTGTTTCACTAAATATTTCCGATTTGCGATGGTGTACGTTCATGCATTGAGAATGCACATTAGAAGTTAAATTTTCGTAATTAAATTAAAGCGCCAGCTAGCGACAATAAAATGGAGATATTTTGAAAGTTGGGGAATTCCGTTCGCCCTATAACGTGTACTTATTCAATATTTATACAAAATTATTATTGGATTGAAGTTATTGAAATTTGTATTTTCGTAAACTGTTTGTCCAGAGTAGTCGAAAGATGCTTCTAAGATCGTCCTGGTGAAAGATCACATTCAAAATGATTGAAATGTTTCTTGAAATGCCTTTAGCTATGTCAACCTGTTTTAACTGTATGACATTTGCATAGCGGTCACACTGTGTTTGGTCTCTTTCTTTGACCGTGACCTACGTTTGAGCCGTATATAAGATTAGGACTACGGTTGATATTATCTCACTGCAAATACTTTTGCTGGAATAAATGTTTTTTTTTTTAATAATTTATAATTTACAAAATTGATTGCTTTTTTCCAGGCACAATATCTACAAAATCGAGAGAATTCCGGGCAGCAAACACAAGCTGAGGAAATCTCAATACAAGACTGTCCACCTGCCCGGCAAAACCTACGCCCTCAACAGGAAGAACAATGAAATGTGCAATCTCATACACAACAAATAAACAGTCATCCAACAGTTTATCATGTGAAATAGATTGTTACCACTTCACTAGTCTGAAAACTTAGTTGGTAAAAAGTGTGTGAGGAAAGCATTATAATGTTCAGCTGTAAAATATATCATCAATGTGAATCTAGTTCCCTCTAAGCAATACCTTGACCCCTTAGAACAGTGTTTCCCAAACGTATTCGGATCACCGGCCATTTTCAAGTATATTTTCCTTCAACGCCCATCTGACACAGCAATGTTAAGCGAAAATAAACTTTAAAGTTAAACTTTAAAGAGCCCATTATCGTATAAATTGTTGCATCAGATGGAACATTATTATTCTAAGGGGTCGACCTTCCTATATAAACGCCTAAATACCGACTTCCAAAATGGCTGTCAATCTTGTTCAAACGTAATATATTAATTACTTGGTGAATGTTTATTTATTTAATCAATTACTAATTATAGTAGCTAAATATGCAAATTTTGAAAAATAATTGCACTTTGTTAAAAAAAGGGTACGAAACATAGTCTAATTGCATGAATTTAAACCAGTTTCTAAACATTTATATAGGAAGGGGTTGGCATAAGTCATGTTTGTCCGGGTGAGACACATAACCGGTTGAAAAAAACTGTTATTTATATTCAAATAGAATTACTTGCACATTAATTATTAAATAATAATTGACTTATGCCGTGATTGGTTGTTTTGCACCAAATGCAGTTTGGAACTGACAACGCAACAGTGATTTTACTCATTTGGGGGTCATTTGAGATTTACAGTTACACTTATCTTTTGTGGGACCAATACTTACGGTTTAAAAGCTTTGCTGCAGTTTTGACAATAGATATCATAAGATAGATATCACTATGGCCAATTAAAATAATAACGTCAATCGGTCAGTGAAAGGCCATAAACAACAAAAAACAAAAGCACTGTTCACGCTCAAACGCTTACGTGTAAAGGCATAGCACGCCGATCGCTGAGAAAAACCTACACATCAGACTGACGAGTGATCTGGGCTTTTGGACTGCAGGTCGCTGCCTTTACAGATACGTTTCGGCAGATGTATTGGAACGAAGTGTGGTGGGATCTTGAGTCTGAAGCGTACGTGTAATATCCGCTATAGTCTTACAGCCACCTTCTAATGGCATTTCAGGATGATGGGTGATTGATTCACAAAGATGATATTTTAAAGATTCATAAAACTAGCCAAAATTTTATATTTTCTTTATAAATTCTCATATTTTTGCAGTTAAAATTGTACGTAGTGTTTAAGTACATACATAATTCGTTTTCTTCTTACCCCGTTTGTGAATGAGTATTGTTTTTCATATTATAATGTAAATATTTTTGTACTCATTTGACAAATTGGAATGTGTTTGTATCCTTTCTCTTTTAAACTACATACTACAATATTTCTATTTTTGAATCTGTTAATACATGGTGGAATTCCATTATAATGATTAAATAAAAGACACTTTGCTGTCTGGCCCTGGTAGACATGAAATTAATACATATCAATTTTATTATCAGTCTGCACATTTCTAATTTGGCTGTTAAATTATTTTTATCATCCACAAATTAATAACTTACTCTTTCAAAAACTGTTCCATAAAAAAAAAAAAAAAAATATATATATATATTGTTTCTCTTTATTAATATTAAGTAGCAAAATCAATATGTGAAGTGATATAAACATTCTCAATCAACGTTATTTTTGTTAAACTGATACCTGTGTAATAAGGAACTCCTGTCAATTTTATTATTCCCCTTCTAATTTATTATTTTTCTGTCATTTTCATAATTAAAAAAGTTTTAATTTTTAAAAACCTGCCAAAACATTCAAAATCTGGGACGGGTATGAGTGATGTCATACATACATGAATAGTTTTGTCGTTTAACAGTAAGGCCGCTCCCACACGGGTCGGTATGAAACCAACAACTCCTAAAACAGTGGTGACCCATGTGCGAGTCCATGCAGCGTGATATTGTGCAACATTGCCCACATTCTTAATGCATGCGGCCGACCGATCTGTGAGGGAGCGACCTAAATTCCGCCAGAACCCGCCTACCAATCTCAGGGTTTTTTAAGTATCATTCTAATTAAATAATTTTTATATAACAATTTCTTATTTATATGTAATTAAACTTACATATTAAAAATCAATGTTTGTTGATCTATATGAATATATTTTCACTGGAGTTCCTTATTGTTTAGTTATCTTTTTTTTATTAACTTATTCGCCTTTATAAATATATACATTATCTACTCTGTTATTTTGTATTTTTTGTGCACTATTTTTATCTTTTCAAGTTAATTTATTTAAACACGACATTATGCCTAATAAGCTTTTGTTTTTACAAATTAACTTAATAATCTCTCTAATATTTATTATTTAAATGTAATTTATATATACAGGTGTATCAAGACGTACCAGACATTCAGTGATTCCTGAGCTTATGTGGAGTAAAAAATATAGATGGCATTTTGGTCTCTGGTGATTTTTTTTGATCAAATTAGAAAAAATAACCTTTCACATGCTGATACTGGTCACTCGGCTGAGTAACCACCCAAACCCCCACCCCGACCCTAACTGTCCAATGTCTACTTTTTTTTAATGTTTTTGGTGAAAAAATCACCGGCTGCTAAAATGCCATCTACATATGTTACTCCAAATAAACTCAGTAATCGCTGGTTAAAGTTTGTCACGTATGTCCTGATACATCCTGTATATTATTAGGAGTGAAAAGATGTGCCGTGTTATATTTTTTATATTATGCAGTGTGATTGTTAAGAGATTTGTTAATTAAAACTTTGATAAACTGCTCTTGATTAATTACTTACGTTTATTCTTTATAGTTCCTACCATCTCACTCAGGGTGCCACATTCATATCTCGAGGGGTAAAAAAGCAAAAGCACCTCTGTTCTCGAGTGCATACTATATACTGTTCTCAATCAAATAAAATAAAAACTGATGGGTAGAGGGACTACATTTTGCGTGTTATCCAAATTATAATATAAAATAGATGCATATTTATGTAATCTGCATTACCAAAACATCTAATTAAATTTTGTGAATGGTGACTTTACATTTAATATGTGGACAGTTGCGATTTTGCATGCCAACTCAAGGAATTACATACGTTACGAACAAGGAGGAAAATATAAAAAAAACATTGTATGAAGTACGGTGAAAAAGTCATTTTCCAGTTACAAGAACTGAATCTGTCCCAATTTTACACAGAATTCATTCTTCCTTAACTGGGAGAGGAACGTCGGAGAGTTATTATTTATTAATTCAAAATAATGATAGTATTATTACCCAATACGGTAAACATAATGTTTTTAAATTGAAAAATATTTTATAAATTTACATAGTCTTAGCATTTATCAAAATATAAACAGAAGTATTACTTTTTTCTGACCGTTCCATTGTATGTTTTACAAAATATTTAAAATTCGAATATGATTTTTAAAGTGGAGAAACGTATGTTTAATAATTTGTCGTTGCTTTTTTTGTAAATAAACGTAACCAAAAATTTGTAATCCGCATTACAAAAAAAAAATATACATATTGTTTTGTTTTTTTTTTTGGTTATGTTTATTTACGATAAATTATTAAACATCATTATTTTGAATTAATAAATAATAACTCTCCGACGTCCCTTAAATTTTAAGTTTTACCAATTAATGCATAAAGTTTGGAAATTGGTCATCGATCACTCAAAGAAATTGTGATCCAGAGTTCCCTCTAACCCACAATCATAGTAAGGCGAGCTGACTATGTGGAATCTGGCTAGATGACTAAGACAAGAAGTGTCTCATTCGAATTACGGAGGAAATATATTTTTTTGGCATGCAAGTGTATTTATGAAACCAGGGCTTGACAGGAATAAAAGGTTGTATTAATGAGTACAGATGACCTTTTGTTAGAGAAGCTATTTTCCATTCAGAGGACCATTGGAGTTCATATTTACTTTTTAGAATAGGAATAGTCTCTAACTGGAAGAGGAATATCATTTAACGAACCGTGAACCTTATAATGGAATCCGCTATTTCGTTTCCAGTAATACCTAGATGTCCCGGAATCCAGGCCCAGGACCACTTACGCATGTGATAGTGAAATGGAATACAGGAGGTCTCTGATAGAGCAGATTAGGGAATCACTATTATAATTGAGTGGGGACGAACTTATTTTTTGTAGTGAGCTAAGCAAATTGGAAAGAATGAGGGCGTTTCTAATATTATGCGATTTCACAAGATGCAGTGCTTCTATGATAGCTGTGCATTCCGCTGAGAAAATGGAGCATTATTTGGGAAGTTTGTATGGGAGACTCATCTTCTTGTGTGGATCATACACACTGACCCCGCAATGGGAGACCTGACTGAGTTTGGAACCATCTGTGAATAATTTTATATTGTTTGGCCAATTGTTTTCAATAATTTTGTTAAATTCTACATTATTTGATTGAGGTGAATTGTTTATATATTTTTTGGTTATTCCTATAAACTGGTGAACCTTGGGATATAAGTAAGGCTTTCATAGGAACACGAGTATAAGGAAAGAGCTTCATTACGATAGATGTTGGTAGGTATATCCAGGAAAAAGTTATAGCAGTCATAGAGAAGGGGGGGGGGAATGTTTTTTCCAAAATGGATTTGAAATAACATCATATTTTAAAGATTGAAGTTTAGGAATCAAGGGATGGGATGTTATTGAACATGTTTTGAAAATATATTTTTCTGCTAGGCATCACCTTCTTACATGCAAGGGGGGTTCGCAGCATTCTACTTACGTTAAGATTCCATGGCTCCTAGAATAAGACGAAGAGACTTTGACTGGATCTTATCTACTTTATGAGAATTTGAAGAAGATATTGAATCAAACAGGTAAGATCCGTAATCAAGATGGCTTCGGATCAGGGGATTGTTAAGAAGTTTTAAAGAGGCTGGGTGGGACCCCACCACACTCCGGACAGAAATCTAAGGGGATTGATATTCCTTTCACATTTTGTGATAACATGATTTATATGGAAGTGTCAAGTAAGCTTGGAATCCAAAAACATTCCCAGGAACTTAACTTCCTTAGAGATAGGGATGACTTCATCGCCAAATCTCACCTGAATATTCGGGAGCTTTCGACGATGAGTGAAGATGACAACTTTGCTTTTGGAAGGAGAAAGTTCAAAGCCATTCCCATTTAACCGCACCAAGAGTTTTCTAAGAACGTTGTTGATTGCTGATGCTGCGATGAAAAGATTGGGGGATGTTTTGTAAAACGTTAAGTCATCAGCATATTTAAGTTGTTGCACGTGAAATGAATAGATTTTTCCAGATCGTAAGTATGAATATTGCACAGGATTGGGCTAAGGACAGACCCTTGCGGGAGTCCCTTGAATATGTGTCTAATGTGGGGAGAGAATTCAGGCCTGTCTTCAAAATTAGTTCTCTGGGAGAGCAAATTAATAATAAATTGAACCAATTTGGGTGGGACGCCAATCGGCAATAATTTTTCTTTTAGAATGGGTATAACAACATTGTCATATGCTCCACAGAAGTCTAAAAACACTGCT
This sequence comes from Halesus radiatus, assembly GCA_022606495.2. Taxonomy (NCBI): domain Eukaryota; kingdom Metazoa; phylum Arthropoda; class Insecta; order Trichoptera; family Limnephilidae; genus Halesus; species Halesus radiatus. The sequence goes on along the minus strand of JAHDVE020010014.1, from coordinate 92,034 downwards.
ATGCAATATTCGTTTTTAGAAAGTGCTAATTTAACATCTGTAATAAGAGAGGAAAGGTTATCAAGGGTACTTTTACCTTTCGTAAATCCAAACTGCGAAGGGAAAAAATTTGATATTTTCAACGGCTGCGCGGCCTGTTTCATACAAAAGTCTTTGAGGTTTTCCGTAGCTCTTTTTAACTCATCTATGGAAAATGGAGCATCTAACCATGAAGACGAATTTGGGATAAGATGGAATAGGTACTTCATCAAGATTAGGGACATAAGGGGGAGCTATTTTGCTAAGAAAGTCAAAAATTCAAATTGCTGAATTGTGAGATGACTTCGGTAGAGAAAAGGATGATAATTGACCAAACCTCCCCTTCTGGAGTAGCAGGGGATATGTTAGTGCAAAAGTTCCGCCAACTGTTTTTTTTTAAACGTAATGTACGTTTAGCCACAGCTTGGGTATTCTTGGCTGTTAAGTAATTTTCCATTGTCATCTGTTGGCAGTATGCCTTATTGACCGCTTTCCTTTCTTTCAACACTCAAAGGCTTTCCTCATCCCACCAAGGGGGAAGGCGAGCCTTCGTGCCTACAGGAAATGATTTAGAAATAGCCCTTTCAGCAGATTTAAGAATGCATTCTGACCAATATTTATAAGTGAAGGTGCAGTTATATAAATTAGGGGTAGGAAGGGAGTGGGTAAGAGCGTGAATAGATTCTCTGAATTGGGACCAGTTGACTTTCTTTGTAATAATTTTTTTACTTACTTTTAAAGGGGTTGATATCTAACCGCTGAGCCAGATACAGAATGATTGGATAGTGGTCACTGCCGCAGGGGTTTGAGGTAGTTCTCCAGGAAATTAGTGAAGAGATGTCAAGTTATTCGTAACCAGGGAATATTTGTCTTTCTTTCAATTAAGAAATAAAAAATACATGTGGAACAAAGTCCACCGCACTAGGTCTCTGTCCAGGATGACTTAACCTTGTTGGGGATCCGTCATTTAGAAGACACAGGTTCAAGGAGTCCATAAATTCAATAATTTTGTTTCCTGAGAAATCTGTGGATGAAGAACCCCGGAGTAGGAAGTGGACATTGAAGTCACCCAGAGTAATCAAAGGAGAAGATATTTTACCAAGCATGTGGACCCATAAGGAAAGATCAAATGGGGTAGAAGGAGGAATGTAGAGGGATACAAATGTAATATTAGAGACAGTAGCTGCCACTAATTGGAAGAATGAATTTGGGGGTTTAATGGAAAGAGGGTGAAGGGTGAGGAGTTTTTGATGAGTAGGGCTGCACCGCCAATCCCATCAATGCGGTCGTCCCGCAAACAATGATAGCCACTCACCTTGAAGAGTTGAGCTGGCTTAAACCAAGTCTCAGAAACGTCAGCAATCGATACTGAGTGTAAATGCAAAAGGTGGGTGAGGTCATCCTTATTGGAGATGGCGCTTCTGCTATTCCACTGAAGTATTCTGACGTCTTGTGGAGTCATTTTGGGAAAGTGATTTTAATGTAGTAATAATAGAAGCAGCGTTGGACGGTAGATTGGTTTGAGAAGAAATTAGGTCAATTGGAAGCATAATAAGGGTTTGAATAAATGAAAAATTGTCTTCGGAGAGTTTTTCAGAAAGGTAGAGAGAGTTTGTTGATGGTGGATTAGAATTGTTTGCACAACCATTTACGGCAGTTGAAAGAAATGACCCATTAAGATTTAATGGTAGTGAGTTGTGTTGTTGCTGATCATATCCAGGAGCCGGTTTAGGGGTGGGGTTTTTGTATAAAAACTTAGTTGAGCGATAAGAAGTTGTTGTTGTGGAATGGAGAGGGTTGGATGTAGGGTTGCTGGATAAAGCTTCAGCATATGATTTTTTGACAGGAGGAAATAATTTAGAAGCCTGCAGAAAGTTCCATGTAGACATACAATATTTAATATTTTTTCGGCAGAATTGTTCTGGGCAAGAGAGTTGATGCTAAAGAGAGCATGAACAGTTGAAACATTTGGACTGGGATAAAGAAGGACATTGGTCAGCTGTGTGACTTTTCCCACATTTAAAACATCTTGGCGGAGATCTGCATACAGCTTTGGCGTGACCAAAACGGCAGCAATTGAAAAATTGTGTAGTGGGATAAGTTTAAATTTCAACCGGTAATGAGTTGAAAAATAAATATATGTGAGGGAAGAGACTGTCCTTCAAAGGTGATCACAACAGATTGAGAGAGTTTCCAGGAAATGCTCTCAGAGGAGTCCTCGTAATTTAGCCTTGTGGCTTTTATGGGATTGTCGATATGTTGAGGGGTTGTAAGAGCGGATAAAATTTCTAGAATGGAAAGATCGATCAAGATACCTCTGACCAGGCCCATACGGGTTACATTAAAAGTTGGAATATATGCCTTGAATTTGGAATTTAATGAAATGTAAATATTTTTAATAAATGTATTGGCGGCTGACCCCGTGAGGAATTCAACGGAGATTCGAAAATGACCCTCGGCTTTTACAGCTCCAGGCTTGATAGAAAGAAATTTTGCGTTAGTTAGAAATTTACCAAACTCAAGAGGATGTTTTAGTTTTCCTGAATAGTTTTCCTTGTTCGGTTTTTTGGGCGTACACAATATATGGGCCACGGGAATGAACAGAGTAGAAATTAATTGGAGGAGATGCTGGAAGTGCTGCTGGGGTTGGGGCCTGCGAAGTTGAAGGGAAGTCGGATATGTTTGGAGATGGACTAAACTTTCTTTTTTTGTAGGACTTTATTATAACAGATTCCCTGTCGGAAATTTCTGAAGTTTTATCATCTGGGAGGTCAGCGGAGGGATCTGGAGGCTTTATAGGGAATCCTGAATGAACCTTCTCAGGAATATCCTCCATTCTTTACAAATACAAAAGAACAATAAACGTGATAAGTGACAGCTAAATGAATAGAAAAGTGTACAAATATCTGATAATCAGCTGCAAAAATTGGCTCCTGGACGACCAGAGGGGAAAAGAATCCTCAGGGAACAACACACAACACTTTTCTTTAAGCAGATAACAGATAAAAAAAGAATTATTCTGCATCAGCTCCCCTATACCGATTTTAAAACAAATCGGTGCAGAACTCTTCAAATAAAAATTCAAGACAGGCTCCAACATTGTACATTCTGATTAGATTCGAGATCTGTAGGTTGTGAATTATCTCATCAATGCTTGTACTATTTGCAACCTGCAAACGTTCGAAAAATAGGTGAATTGACCCTTAAGCTGGTTACATACAGCATAAGATAATATCATAATATATATGTGGGGGGCAGTACGCTCGCCATACACTCGCAGTCACAGATATATATTATAGTACCCGTGTGTGACGACTGTATGGGATTGTATGGTGAGCGATATCGAGAGATATGCCACGCCCACATATCATATTAACTGCGTTCACGTGAGTTTATTAAAAGCTACCTTCGATCAGGTGCGATTGCGAAGTCCCCCCCCTTGATTCCCTTCCTCCCCGCTCCAGTCCTTGCTTCCCGCCTTGATTAATTGTCCAGCGTTCATTCCGAATTAAGCCGCCCGGTTGACGGTTTTGCCCGGTTGACGGTTGACGAGCAAGACGCAAGCAAGATGCAAGCCGCCATGGGAGAGTAATCAGTGACAATTGGTGAATCTTTTTTCCATCCATATCACAATCCTTATTTCGCAATCGCATCATCATTTCCTGATAATTGATATCGGGAAATTGAGTAATCGCCGCATCAAACTGTGTGTAACAGGCATTTTGTTAAAAGGTTGTATCAGTTGTATGTATGCACGGAACTAACAATAGATGTTAAGTTCTGAAATGATAATGTGTTTGGTTCCTACTTTAAATTCTATTTATCCAGTCCTTACTTTCCCACACCGAACACAACCCTTTTGAAAAATGGAACACTCAATGATCAGTGATCTGACAGTAATTGTTTGGAGTGCTCTTTTGTTGGAGAGAAAGAAAAAACGACTTTGAAGGAGCATGTTCGGCCCCTACATGGTTTAGTGTTTAGTTATCCTAATTCATTTGAAACCTTAAACCTATCCCTCGCTACAATCAACCAAAGCAATCATTATTATTGTCGTTATTTACAGTCCACAAGCAGTTGTTTACATGTGAAACCTCGAGAAAGAAAAAAACTACTTTGAAGAAGCATGTTCGACCCCTACATGGTAAGTGTTTGGTTACCCTAATTCATTTGAAACCTTAAACCTATCCCTCGCTACAATCAACCAAAGCCATCATTAGTATTGTCATTATTTACAGTCCACAAACAGTTGTTTACATGCGAAACACCACAATTTCTGGTAGGTAATTGTCGTATGTCGTATGTAAAATTGTATAACAGTAGAGAGTAGAGATGGTCGATATTCCTGTCTCGGTTATTTGCAACCGGTTCCTTTAACTGGAGCCGGTAGGTAATATTTCTCCGAGGAACCGGTTATTTTTGGAACCGGTTCCTTTTCGATAATTTATCATAAACGAAAATATGTTTTAATATTTTTTTAAAACGAGACTGGTTCCTTTGTCTCAGAATTTCCCTACAACCGGTTCCTCGTCGGTCACCAGTAACTGGAACAGCAGTGACAACCCATTTCATATATCAACTATAGGTTGTACGTGGGCCGGTTTATCCGGAACCGTCCGATGTGGTTTTGATTTATCACTGCAGGATAAGTACCTACGTATACTAAAACATAAGCTTCCTAATTTGGCCGCATTGGAACTAGTTCTGGCGCTGTGACCACTACCAGCTACTTGTGACAAATCCCATCATTTAAATTTGACATTTTACTTAAATAATTGTATCTAAAATTTACGTAAATTTGTAAATTGCCTACTTTTACCAGTACGAACATCGATGATTCATCGAGCGATGAGGAATGTCGATGATATTAATTGATAAAGGATGATTTTCAATTTAAACCAGTCTAAAGAGAATTTTCAATGTGAGTACATAGTTTGTTTTCGACAGGTTAGTTCGTCATAATTTCATGAATAATGCACTGATTTTAGCAATTTCCGATTTGATTCTTCGCGTATGGAACCATGATGATTGATGTGTGGGATTTTATCAAAAATTAACCCATGAATTATACCATAAATCATAATAATAAACGCAAAATAAAATAGCTTATATTTTTATTGATATTTTGTTTCGCAGTTATCAGAATATGTCCAAGTACCACCGAGATTACCAGCAATAATTCACATTTATCAATAAACAATGTACATCCTGTAAACATAATGCAAGCAACTAGGAAATTGTCGTGTTTTCACCACTATTTGTGATTTGAATATGTTTGAAAGATGATAATAAATAATAATAACAGTTATGCTCTATTTTTCTTATCAGGTTTTATGTTTTTGTTTATCGTAACTACGGTGGTTCGCGGTTGTTTATTTTAAGTTTGTAAATCAGAGGTTTGGTTGAAAATTGAATTGAACACGAAACATGCGCGATACCTCACAATATGCGATGCGTTAATTAAAGTGTATTAAATTATATATCAGTTTCATAAGGTGAGGTTTGTCCAAGTCTTGGCGGCGAATACGTCTGCCAACCAATTACGTGGCGGGCCGGATCGGGAGGGGCCAGTTGAGGGACATCCTTTGACGTCTCCAGCCCGAATCTCTCGATCCATCGTCTTGCGCCACAGTGGGATGGATGGATTCGTGCGTCCGTCACTCCTGAACACGCTTGACCCCCAGATTCCTACCCACTCGTCATACCTTTTTCCTTCCCAGAATTTCCTCTCCTTAAAAAGACCCTCCACACAGCATCCCCAAAGAAGACATAGGTCCCGAAGGAAATAATTTCCTTCGTGGTCTCCTGTGTGGAGTTATTGGAAATGTTTCATATCTATCGGTATTTAACACCGATTTAGATACATTGTTCTTGGGGACAATTTAACTGTTCTTCACTGAACATACCTTTGTCTCTTCACTTGTTTATTTGTTTGATCTCCTTCTTGTTGGCTCGGGTTGTAGATTTTTTATAAAGTCAGATACTTTGTAAAGGTATTTTATTAGATGTAAGAAGAAAAATTATGAACTAGGCACGTAGTTTACTCTAGCGAAGATTTAGGAAGAAATGAGCTGAGGTACCAATTGTACCCTAGCAATGATGGAGGAGGAATGAACCTGGGATTTAGGAATAGGGTTTATATAGGAACTTTACAAAGAATTAGAAAGTTACGGACATAGATACAGATATGACAATAAACATATTTCATGGAATTACCAGAGAACATTAAAAATGACTAGGTTTTGCCTTAGGGATAATTTATTGGGATATTTATAAATTCTGAGATGGGATACTAATTTTAATAACGAAGGGTACTGGGTTATATTGTCTGGTCAAAGGATTAAAGTTAAAAAAAGCTAGAGGAATTGGAGAAGTAGGTAGACAGTTACGGTCAGATGGGTAGCTCCTTCTACAGAAAAGATATGCCGCGTACGGAAATGTAGCAAATGGTTCGATGCTGATTGTCTCAAGAAGAAGAAGGAAATACGGAAATTAGAGCGAAAATATAGGAAACATCCGACTGGTAGCAATCGTCAACTATGGATTGACGAACAAAAATCACACAGAAAAGAAGTGGCACAAAAAAGTCTAATTTTTGATGTGATCAAATTGATCCGCAGAAGGACCCGCGAAAGCTCTGGCAGCACTTAAACCGTGTGTGGAGAGAACAATGCCCTGACTGATTCCTCTCTTGAAGCGGCTTCTCTAGCAGCTTACTTTAACAGTAAAGTGCAAAATATAAGAACCCTTAGTGGAGCGGGGTCACCTTCCATAACTGCACCAAGACCAGTGTCTGGTGATTTCATAAAATTCTCAAATGTCACAATAGAGGATATAACGCGGGCTATAATATCTTGTCCGAATAAGCAATGTGCTCAAGATCCTCTGCCTACCTGGCTCATAAAAAAATGCCTCCCGGATATAGCGCCTGTAATTACCAGCATTATTCAGAGGTCACTAAAAAATTCTCTTGTTCCCGGCACACTTAAAAGGTCACTAATAACACCAATACTGAAAAAAAAACAAATCTTGATGCTGGCAATGCGGATAGTTACAGGCCTATATCTAATTTATCCTTTCTTGCCAAATTGCTAGAGAAAATCGTAGCTAAGCAATTGGTGGGGTATTTGAACTCTGCTGGTTTGTTTGCGAAAATTCAACCAGCCTATATACAGTTTCATTCAACAGAAACTGTTCTTTTGCGGATCATTTCAGATCTAATTCTTGGGATGGAAGCAGGTAAAGTGGGATTATTTTCCATCCTTGACATGAGTGATGCATTCGATACGGTGGATCACAATATTCTATTAAATGTGCTCGATACCGAATTTGGCATTCGGGGTGATGTACTACAATAGATGACATCTTACCTGTCTGGACGAATAAGAATAGTAATTTCAATAAATGTACTTCAACTGAATCTCCAATTGAATTTGGAGTTCCCCAAGGTTCTGTCCTCGGTCCCATTCGCTTTATTTTGTATACAAATCGTCTTGAACACCTCATTCACTCGGTTGGCTTTGAATCACAAGGCTATGCGGATGATTGTATAATTTTCAAGTTTTGTTCTCCGGATGAAAAACACATCCTAAAAAATGAGGTAGTTGACTTTATTGACACAGTATCAAGTTGGATGTTTGTTAATAAACTCAAACTTAACCCTAACAAAACAGAGTTCATTTGGATATCTTCTCCCGGAAGGCAGACCTTCTTGATTTCAGTCCGATTCAAATTCAGGGCACTGATATCATTCCTTCCAAAGAAATTAAATTTCTTGGTTTCACTATCGATAGTTGTCTTGAGTCGCAAATCTCAAAGGCTGTAAGTTCTGGCTTTTTCCATCTTAGGCAGATAAAATCAATCAGTAGATGCCTTCCCTCTAATGTAGCTAAAATACTAATAAATTATTTTGTTGTCTCACGTATGGACTACTGTAATAGTGCATATGCTGGCCTCCCCCAGAAACAACTCAACAGGATCCAGTCTGTCTTCAATGCTGCGGCGAGGGTGATATATGGTAAGCCTAAATATTGTCGCATGACTCCACCTCATTGGCTTCAATGCCGTGAAAGAATAGAGTTCAATATTTGCTTAACAACCTTCAAAGCACTCCAGGGAAAGGCACCAGCCTATACGAGTATATCTGAACTATTTGTCCGACAAAACCCATGTGATAGACAGTTTTCTTTGAGGTCATCAGATTTGAATGCTGCTAACCGATTAGACCCTCTCGGTCTAATAACCCGTATACTATGCTCGCGATTTTCATATATCCGGCCCGGTCATCGGAATTAGCTTCCCCCAAATATTGCTAACATCCAGAATTTAGCAGAATTCAAACGGGTATTAAAAACAAAATTATTCAAAAAATCCTATCCGATATAAAATATAAATTCATTTACGTAGAAACAGAATTTCAGGACATTTTTTCTGTTAATCCTACATAGCTTATTTAGTTGCGGTTTTCTCCCCTTGTTATTTAATTCCCTTAGTATTGAGTGAAAAACCATGTTTATAATGTCATATAATTTTCTCTTGTTCTGTTATTTGTATTTGATTGTTTACACCCCTAGTTTCTAAATTGTTATATTATAATACCTGCTCATGAATATTTTATGTCATAGTTTTAATTAGTAATTAGTATATATATATATCTTATAATAACAGATATACTATGTAGTATATCTGTTATTTTACAATTATATTAGGTTAGGTTAGTTACAATTATATTAGTTAGTTAGTCGCACTCGAGGTGAACCTTAACAAAACTGCGCTGTAGAAATGTACTGATATTATTATTATTATTATACATAACAGAAAATAACCGTGAGTTAGATAGGTACATAAAAACTCTTTTACAACAATCGCATTGACAGTGATAACCGTCGATAACACATATTTTTCATCAACAAATTTAACTAAATGTAATTTTTGTTCAAAAATCACAGTTAATTGCACACTTAAATCACAGCTTGATTTCATTGAGAAGGGCAATGTCGTATCGACTCTGATCTCTGGAAAATTCGCTCTAGGAAAACCCCCTCCGGACAAATCTCATTGGTTTTTTTTATAAGAATACCGCAGAAGGGTCCCAACTGCTCCCAACCGTCTGGAGCCAGTGAAACTATGGCATTCCCAATTGGGGAATGTTGTGAGGCTGGCGGTATTGGGGAAGGGAAGGAGAAGGGGAAGAGGAAAGTGGGGAAATGCCTGGCTTTTTTTTATATGAATACCGCACAAGAGTCCCAAACTGCTCCCAACCGTCTGGAGCCAGTGAGACTATGGCATTCCCAATTGGGGAATGTTGTGAGGCTGAAGGTATTGGGGAGGGGAAGGAGAAGGGGGAGAGGAAGGTGGGGAAAGGGGTAAATACCTGGCTATTCAGATCTGGTCACCAAACACGGCTAAAAGCCATTTCAAGCAACGTTTCAATTCTGAATGGTGGTCTTTCACAGGGCGATACTGAAAGTATCTTCCACTCTGGAACGTGCGCAAATATACTATATATTATTTTTAAATGAATTAATTGAGAAACAACACAAATTAATCAAATAAAAATTAGTTGCGCACGCCGGGATTTGAACCCGCGACCTTCGGATTCGTAGTCGAGAGCCTTACCCCTCGACCATGGAGGCCGTTATTCAGATCTGGTCACCAAACACGGCTAAAAGCCATTTCAAGCAACGTTTCAATTCTGAATCGTGGTCTTTCACCAGGACGATACTAAGAGTATCTTCCACTCTGTAACTGGTTACTCTCTGTCTTAGGTTTAACCTGTAGGAAAACTGATCACTTTCACGTGTAAAATACATAACAGCGCCCTTAAGGTGATTTTTCAAAAAAAACGGCGCTGTACAAATTATCCAAATATTATTATTGAATTATTTACATCATATTATAATGGGTCGGCCTTTCAACCAATCAACCCGTTCATAATGTAAAAATATCGTATCGTTTACCGTAAAGTGTGAAATTATGCAAATATATTTTTTAAATCTGACAACTATACAAATATGATTATTATTGAATTATTTACATAATATTATAATGGGCTGGCCTTTCAATCAATCAACCCGTTATTACAAGCCGGAAAATGGGCGCCAGTATTACAAGCCGGAAAAAGCACCATGTTCGGCGGCAGTATTAGAAATGGAAATTGGGGGAGAAGAGGGGGAGGTCGGAAAGGACGGAAAGCCCCACGATGGAAGCCAGTATTAGAGGTGCTGAAAGGAGGCAAATGGGCAAAAGAGAGTTGGTGTAAAGAGAAGCAGTGCAACTCACCCTGAGATAGCATCCAGGACTGATCCCCGCTCCATTATGGCTTAGCTCGGCATTGGTACAGCATAAAGATTCCTTTTCTCAAGGTCAAATGAGTCGGCCGCGGCCTTATAATTGGAAGGAGGCATTCTACTCTATATTAATTGACGAGATGGCGTGCTTTCAGCTCAGAATTTATTGTAACAAAAACATGGTCATACAAGTTATATGCAGGTTTCGCCAAGAAGTTGGCACCTACTCTGTTCTAGACTATCCTCTCTCTCTGAAGGAGTTCTAACGGGGCAAGTTAATGGAGCAACACACACAAGTACAGCACACGATAGGACGGTAGTTGATAGCGGATTACATGAATTAGCTGATGGTCCAAACGACGCCGTCGCCAAGGCAGCGTCTACGTGGTCAGCGTCCAATGTGCACAGGTATTAAGTATTCTCACACTGAGTTTAACACTTAAAAGGACACCATTCTAGGTGTTTTACAAGGGTAGTATGGTAACTATCTGCTATGGGCCTCAAACCTGTGTGCAGTTGATGTTTCCATGTGTGGAATCGAATGATGCAATAATGAACCCGGCTGCGAGCTCCGAGCTTGGCGGGCGGCTGGCTTGCATCCCGAGCTACGCCGTTCCATGCGGCCGGTATGTTCCGGTATGTTTATCTGTTCCGCTAGACCTCATTGGTTGATTTACCAAGATGGCTGGCGGGAGCTCATCGGATTGGTTGATTATCGTAACCTCCGGCGGGCTGTTGTGTTATTGGCTGCCGGGCTATGCCTTGCAACGAGAAGCTAGGAGCATTCTAAGATCTTCTATTTGCTACGTAACACCGTTCATAATATAAAAATATCGTATCGTTTACCGTAAAGTGTGAAATTATTCAAATATATTTTTTAAATCTCACAACTATACAAATATGATTATTATTGAATTATTTACATCATATTATAATGGGCCGGCCTTTCAACCAATCAACCCATTCATAATGTAAAAATATCGTATCGTTTACCGTGAAGTGTGAAATTATGCAAATATATTTTTTAAATCTGACAACTATACAAATATGATTATTATTGAATTATTTACATCATATTATAATGGGCCGGCATTTCAACCAATCAACCCGTTCATAATGTAAAAATATCGTATCGTTTACCGTAAAGTGTGAAATTATGCAAATATATTTTTTAAATCTCACAACTATAATCTGACAACTAAACAAATAAAAATTGATAATAAATAAGAAAAAAAACTTGGAAATTTATTTTCCGATTATGTTTATGAATTATTAAGTTATCAACCCCGATGATTTATTGTAAAGAAATTTAATAACGGTTACTATGAATATTGCACATCTCATATTAGGCAAACCCATTGAATTATAATTTTTTTCAAATCCAATTGCTTTATTTTATTATTTTGACAAATGTTTCGGCTTTCAAGCCTGTTTGATAATGACTTTGAAAATAAAACAAAGGCTACCGTATTACCGTGACAGTGTCATTTCACCGCTCCCAATAAAATATTTACTAAAAATAGTTATTTCAGATTAAAAATAGTATTGTAACTTTATTGTAATATAGTTTTTCATTATCCTTACTTGTGTTAGCTCGTAGTCCTTTGGAGCAATTAAGGTAACAAGTTTTTTTTGGTTACTAGTACGTAGATTTTTTTGGATATGGGTCGCGAAAAACCTACCGACCCTCATGAAGATAATGTATTATTTGATTCCTTAGTAAATACGATTAAAACGGCTGCGGTCGATGTTTTCAGAAGCTTCCGACTTTATAACGGTTTCATCTAAAAAAAAGTTAAATCGCTAAACCCTTAATTCCACCACAGGCTTAGAGAAATTATCCCGCAAAATACCTATTATCAAAAAAAACAACCCTGATCAAATGTATACCAGATTTTACCTGAACAGCAGGATTTAACTTTACCTCCTTCCAGTTCCTCTTCGACGGCAATTCACCCAGTTAGTCCAGTCAGTCCTTCCCCACAACACCCATACCAACTTTAACTAGCAATCCCTCATAGACTATAACGGCACGTTTGCATAATACTCTTGATAGACCACCTCACATGTAACCAAAATATTAAATGAAGGAAAACTCTGTATGATATAGATTTTGGACACTTTCTTTTTAAGAATAGAATTAACCCTGCCAGGAACGTAGTCAAGTCGGTTGGTCGCCACCTCAGATCATAGAATATAGCCCATTATCTGTCTAATTCAAGACAGCGGCTGAGTCCAATAGCTTTGTCAATTCTGATTTTGCGAAAAAAAATCGTATAAGATCAACATACCGTACGTACATATCAAATCACAAAGCTGGATTGTGATTCCACCGCACTAGACGATAGACGACATCCTGGAGAGTATTACTGTTCCTCAGGATTTTGGAAAAGTAATTAAAGCTCGACGACTAAATTATAGATTTAACACGGGAAACTCTATAGAATGGAGACCCTCTTAATACGTTGTCCTAACCTTTGATAGCCAAGACCTTCCTCAAAATGTGTCCATGTTTCATGTTTCCCTATCAGTATCTCTATGTTTTCCCAAGTGTGCAGTGGGTGGATTGTGCAGACCCAATCTGCTAATTATATAAGATATATACAATCTATTACCTTCAAATTAATAGTCAAATGAATATAATACAAAAAGGTAAAATAAGAATATAAAAAGAAAAAGTGAAAAATTAAAAAAAAAAAAAACGAAATGATACTTAAATAAAAATAAAGGAAAGAACATTATAAACGAAATAGTTAATAATAACATAAAACAAAATAAATTTAGGGATCGTCTTTCAGGGTGGTAGCCGCATCATCTGCACCCATCGCTCATTAAGTGGAGAGCTGAGCCACTCAGATACAGCCACGACAATGGCGTTGATTGACTTCCGTGTCCTGCCCCAGAAGCTGGCTAATCGGTGTCGGAGTAAGACGGGGAATGTGAACTTTCCTCTGAGTAAACCTCGTAGAGGCACTGCAGAACCTTGAAAGTTACAGAAGTTGCCTGTATGCGTTGTTGTAGCACACCCTCAGCCTGTCGCTGCTGAGTATGTCTTAAAAGGCAGTTTCCTTACGTCATCGCTACAGTGGTAGAAGAACCGCCTTGAGAGCAATCACACGAACAGCGTGGTTGATCTTACCATTTGAGATTCCAGCATAGCCGCAACATTGTTCTGGAAGGTGTCGGATGACCCGCGCGGGAGTGACCATTACCATATCCTCATTGAATCCTCAAATATTCATCATACCAACAAGGTCCCGTAGTTGAAAACCGAGATTTCTAACTATCAAGGCCAATTGGAATGATTATTCAAATCAATCACACAAGATTTACCGTCCGAATCCCACTCCGACCATAAAAAATGTTGCAGAATGTTACGAATTGTTGGTGTCTGCAGTTATTACGGGTGCCGAAAAATTTATTCCCGTCAAACAACACGTAGCAAAGGGAAACCTCCCCCCACTACGTGGTGAGATAGTGAATGCTCAAATGCAGTAGATTCAAGGAAACAATATGCTCAAATTTATTCAACTAACATGAATCTGGAGAACTTCCTTAAGTTTAAACAGATCGAGCTAAGACCAAACGACTTCTAAAAAACAAAAAACGGCAAGGCTGGAAATTTTTTTGCTCATCATTATCTTCCAAAGTTCCACTTTCAGACGTTTGGAATTCAATTAGTCGTTTTTGGGGTTCTTTTTTTTTTTTTTTTTACATGAATACCGCACAAGAGTCCCAAACTGCTCCCAACCGTCTGGAGCCAGTGAGACTATGGCATTCCCAATTGGGGAATGTTGTGAGGCTGAAGGTATTGGGGAGGAGAAGGAGAAGGGAGAGAGGAAGGTGGGGAAAAAGGGGAAATACCTGGCTATTCAGATCTGGTCACCAAACACGGCTAAAAGCCATTTCAAGCAACGTTTCAATTCTGAATGGTGGTCTTTCACCAGGGCGATACTGAGAGTATCTTCCACTCTGGAACGTGCGCAAATATACTATATATTTTTTTTAAATGAATTAATTGTGAAACAGCACAAATGAATTAAATAAAATTACTTGCGCACGCCGGGATTGAACCCGCGACCTTCGGATTCGTAGTCGAGAGCCTTACCCCTCGACCATGGAGGCCGTCATGGGTTCTATGGATGTGATTAATTAAATGATGTTCTTTATTTTTCATTTCTAATTTTCGATGTTGATTCAGTTTGGACGATCACCGGTGGTGCTGATTTAACTCACCTTTTCGAAATATTTTTTTAAAAATACATAAATCTTGTCATAATAGATGTCTTCGCTAAAAGAGTAGCGGAGGATAGAACTTCTTTATAAATAGGTGTATAGGTACCTATTATTCACTTTTTTGTGTGATATGATGGTGTACTCTGGCGAATCCCCACATATTTTGACCACCAGCCGCCAGTGGTTTTTACCACTCATAAGTTAAAATTCAAGAAGAGTGATTATTTTTCCGGGACTGCAAATGTAGCCAGTCGTTCGCTAGGCCTGAGTTCTCCGGAATGCAAATATAGCCAGCCGTTCGCTAGGCCTGAGTTCTCCGGGCAGCAAATGCAACCAGCCGTTCGCTAGACCTGAGTTCTCCGGACTGCAAATATAGCCAGCCGTTCGCTAGGCCTGAGTTCTCCGGGCAGCAAATGCAACCAGCAGTTCGCTAGGCCTGAGTTCTCCGGGCAGCAAATGCAACCAGCCGTTCGCTAGACCTGAGTTCTCCGGACTGCAAATTTAGCCAGTCGTTCGCTAGGCCTGAGTTCTCCGGAATGCAAATATAGCCAGCCGTTCGCTAGGCCTGAGTTCTCCGGGCTGCAAATGCAGCCAGCCGTTCGCTAGGCCTGAGTTCTCCGGGCTGCAAATGCAGCCGCCCCACAATAAGATTCTCACAGATAATGTATTATATGAATTGATATTTGGGGTAATAAGCCGTGTTGCATCTGCCCTGATAATGTGAAGCACAAGGCAGTACTAAACGTCGGCCCAGGAGGGAGGGGGAAGTTCAACACGGTTTATTACTCAAAACATTTAGAAAATGTTAAAGACATCCATTAGGTATTAGTTTAATTCATTTAAAAAATGTTCAATAAATCTCACTACATAATTATTTTATTCTTACTTGGTCACCTGTTAATCCTGTCGATGGGTCATTATCAATCACACCATTCTAACTATGAGCAAAGATCACCTCCAACTGAGTTTTTTATGCGAGGGATTCACGGTAGGTACGAGCAGGAGTTATCGCAAACGTTTCCATCGCAATAACTTGAATACAGAGTTAATTTGCGAAGATCGTTTTGTGATTTAGCCCCTGCGGTTCAGCTGTAGGATGTTGTTAGGCCTTTTAGGGCGACCCAAGCCTTACGAACGCTATAAACTCACACCGAGCGGGAATAAGGAAGAAAAACAAATGACCTTAAGGTGTTTTGCAGTAAGTTTTCAAGTCGTGACGTCATTATCTGCCATACGTTAAAAGCCGTACGTGCGAGTGCTACCCACCAAAAGAGGAATGGCGTCTTTGAGCTCATGTTTCTTATGTTTTGTGGGGAACATGTATTCTTATAGAGATCTTCATATCATTCTACATGATGCGACACAGCGCTTTATTTCATATATAAATATATCAATATATGTATGTCTACATATTTTTAAAAATTGAATTTAAAGAAATTTATAAAACATGACAAAAAGCCCTTATAAACTACTTTGCAGTAGTTTGACTAAAGGTGCTTTTCTATCATAGTTTAGGTAGGTACTTTATATATATATATATATGAGGTGATTTCTCACAAAAACGGCGCTATACAAGTCATCCAACTATTATTATTATTATTATATATAAAATAAAACATTTATAACAACACTAAATCTTCCAAATATAAAAATTTCAACTAATACAACATACATATGTGTACTTATATCCATAAAAAATTAAATCTTTAAAAGTAAAACAATATTTCCTAATAATCTAATACATACAATTAATTGAAATTCCAGTATCGTTGAGTTTATGTTTCTCATATTTTGTAGAGAATCTGTGTATTCTTATCGGGCTATTCATATAATTCTACATTAATTTTGAGAAACAGCGCTTTCTTTCATTACTTGACGCTCCATTATCTGTGAGTTCATGTTTTTCACGAGTTGTGGGGAATCTATGTATTCTTATCGGGGTCTTCATATAATTCTGCATTCATTTTGAGAAACAGCACTTTCTCTCTTAACTTGACGCTCCATTATTTCTGAGTTCATGTTTTTCACGTGTTGTGGGGAATATATGTATTATTATCGGGTCTTCATATAATTCTACATTAATTTTGAAAAACAGCGCTTTCTTTCATTACTTGACGCTCCATTATCTGTGAGTTCATGTTTTTCACGTGTTGTGGGGAATCTATGTATTCTTATCGGGGTCTTCATATAATTCTACATTCATTTTGAGAAACAGCACTTTCTCTCTTAACTTGACGCTCCATTATTTCTGAGTTCATGTTTTTCACGTGTTGTGGGGAATATATGTATTATTATCGGGTCTTCATATAATTCTACATTAATTTTGAGAAACAGCGCTTTCTTTCATTACTTGACGCTCCATTATCTCTGAGTTCATGTTTTTCACGTGTTGTGGGGAATCTATGTATTCTTATCGGGGTCTTCATATAATTCTACATTAATTTTGAGAAACAGCGCTTTCTTTCATTACTTGAGGCTCCATTATCTCTGAGTTCTTGTTTCTCACGTGTTGTGGGGAATATATGTATTCTTATCGGGGTCTTTCCATTTGATATTCATTCATGAAAAGAGGAAGACATAACTTCTTTGGCCAACAGTACCACACACCTAAGGTTGTAATGAACTCAATTTAAAGTAACTTTGTACTTTGTTGGGAAGGTTTTATGAGCACTTCTGTAAAAGGAACAGCTCTTGCAACCTAAACCTAACGCTTAAACTTTACGTTGTGACCAGATGATGTGTGAAGTACGTGGCAACTGCTTGGAGGGAAAAAAGAGCAAATTGTTTATACAAAGAAAAATGGATTAGGAACTCTACTTTTTAGTTACTAAATGTCATATATATGTTACTTATTTTGACTTACAACTTTATCATTCATTGTTTAAAGAAATTGAAAACCTTAACTCCATGTTTAAATTTATTTATTATAATGTATTCGCCCTTCGAGGGCTTTTACATATTTTGTTGAAAAATGTAAAAGCCTTAAATGAAGCCCCAAATTGAAATTTATATAATAATAGTGAGGTATAAAATATATCATAGTACATCAACAGTAGAGATCGTATTTACAAAATATAGCAATTAAATATTTAAAATGTCTCAAAAAAATTCAGCAATAACGAAATAACTAAAGCAATGTCATAAAAATTATTTAAATACCCACGCACAGCCTTTTTCTCCCTTTTCGTATTTTATTGATTACATATATATTTTTTTAATTTATATGAATTTTTATATACCGTTTCAAAATGAAATTTAATATGTTTCAAATGCTTTAAATTAAAAAAAAGCATATGTATATATAAATTTAATATGTTTCAAACGCTTTAAATAAAAAAAAACATATATATATATATCTACATATATACATATAGTGCATATTTCTTATATCGGAAAATGTCACCGCACACTACTAAATGGTTTTAAAATGATTAAATTTACTGGTTGTAGGTAGATACTATAGATCTGTTACTAATAATTTACTTCCCTGGTGCAACTGCCCAAAGGCAGTGGAATATGACGTCCCTATTTTTGGGGAAAATTGTGGAGCTGAAGGAAGAGAAAAAGGGAGAAAAGGATGGTAGTGGAGTACCTTGACATTGAGATCTGATCACTAAACACAGCTACCGCTATTTCCAGCAGTTATTAGAAAGTGATTAGCGGTATTTTTGTGAAGGGAACATCTTTAACTATAAAACGGGGCGTAAATATTATATGGGTGTGAGTGAACGTGAAAATGGAAATGAACCCACTCTTGACGGCATTTTATTTCTGGAGGAACTACTAATGCCATCATGTTTCTAAGCAAGGATAATAGTTCAGGTAAAATAGACCCAAAATGAATAAAATAAATGACAAAATTCCTGCATTCATGAAACTTTGGTCATAGATTCATAATGGCAGTAGAAATGAAAATCTGCAGAATCCGCCCAAATTTAGGGGGAGGTAGAGATCTGCATTTTTTTGAAAAATACACGTTTCACAACTAGGTCGAGCGAGGTATCGTTATTCAAGTGCTGAATCGGGTCTATCCACTTTCAAGTCGATATAATCAATATTTGGTGAGATATGAAAAAACACAAAAATAACACAATCAAGCAAAAAATATTTTGTTACTTTAAAATCACCTAGTCCAGTAATTTTAAACACCTCGTATTAAATACATCATTTATAATTTTTATCACATGTTGTATATGATGGAGCCCATAAAATAAAATTAATTTTCGACCTCGCCAACCTCCGGATTGGCGAAAAAAGTCGAAATTTTCGATCTTTTTTCAGTTTTTGTCAATTTCGTCCTTGAAGAACTAATTTTTGGGCAAAGGCTATTTTTTACTTATTGTGCATACCTATGTCGTCGTCTGTTATTCAAACTTTTGACATGAAACGACACCATCTGTTAGACGTTTTAAAATCTTTACCTAATTTCCCTTTATACGTAAAAAGGTAAAGTGGAGCTTCTTTTCGAGAGCCTTAAATGTACATAATATTTTAAAGCCGTTTAAGTAATGAGCGTTAAATTTACACCTTGTCCCATCGATAAAAGATATAAGTTCTCGATGTTGAAATACAACACACGACACCTCGACGTTCGGCTTGTTCCGTTACCTGTCGGCTTAATCCGTGTATTACCTGTAATTACCGCCGTTTCGCATTTCATTCTCACTCCGACGTAACGAGCTTTATCGTTTATCCATCGAGGGCATTCCCTGTCGACTGGAATGGTGAAATGAACGTTGATTATTTGCATCTAAATGAACACCGTAACCTCAAACTATGAAAGGTGCTAAGAGCAAATTAGTTTTAAAATATTAACATACTACGTACTCATTAATTGATGATTTAATTGTATTTATTTCAGTATTAAACTAGCCATAATACATTTGAAGAAACATTTTGAAACGTTCATAATGGATTGTTATGAACGTTGTGAAGGCATTGCCGCGTTAGCAAATATCTAAAAGAATATACTACTTCCTGAAGTGTGCATACTTCACAAGAGACATATTTTACATTGTTCTGGTGAATAATAACATACACGAGACTTTAATTCATATTTACTTTGGTGAAAACCGTTATTATTAAACCGGTTTTTCAGAATTCGCCAATCACCTTATTGATAAAGATCATACCTTCATTCAAAGCACCGGTGCAAATATTCTTCATAAAAATGGTCATGGAAACAGATTAAATAATTTAGAATCACTAGAAATAAAGAAAGTTGTTAAAACCAAAAATAATTTTTTTAATAATCAAGTAAATGTGTCCAATAAGCCCAATATTAGGTATATTCCCTATAATCTCGTAAAATTTCCCATCCCATAATCACCTGTTCAGTTATTCCTTGGTATTCCATTATGTACACTTCTGTCTCTTTCGCTCGGTTATTATGTCAGATTTCTATTTCATGCTATCTCATTTTTTCTTTGTTCTATGTTATGTTCTGTCTTATTCTATTTTGTATATATAAACACACACTATGTATTTTTGATCAGTTTAATTTTTGTACCCTGAAGATGCTTATGTTAAGCGAAACCGGTCGGTCGTAATAAAATTAAATAAAATTCTCGTGGTTATAAACAAAGTTATTGTTTTATTTTCATTAAATATGTCTAACCACAAAGTGACTGCTTTCTATCAAAATATTAAATTACTTTGTTTACACCACTTTTTTCACATATATTATATACATACATTATATATATCACTTTTACAATATTTTCATCACATATTATTAATTTTTGTTAATGTGTGTAATTTGTTTATTCTTACATTATTATTCTCTATGTTTATAATTTGTCCTAAACTCATTATTTTTAGTATACTGTTTATCCTGATGAGAAAAGCTTCGCTTTCGAAACATTGATATTTATTAATTTAAAAAAGTGGTGTAAACAAAGTTGTTCTAATTAATTTATTGATAATGAGGCCACAAAGTGACTACAAATCTATTGAAGAAATATGTATAATTTTTTTTTTAAATTCTTCATTGAATGGTCAAGAATTGTGTAATTGTACCATAGCTGGTAAAATAAAGAAGAAATCTTCAACATCTTGGTCAGGTTATGAGGAATGATACATACAAGTTTACCTAATTATCAGAAGAAGGTTGATGGAAGATGAAGCAGGGAAGACATCAAATTACGTGGCTTCGTAATCCAGGTTACTGGTACGAGTACAGTTCCG
This sequence comes from Halesus radiatus, assembly GCA_022606495.2. Classification (NCBI taxonomy): domain Eukaryota; kingdom Metazoa; phylum Arthropoda; class Insecta; order Trichoptera; family Limnephilidae; genus Halesus; species Halesus radiatus. Next base: position 71,305 of record JAHDVE020010014.1, on the reverse strand, counting down.
CAGAGTTTTTCTGGACTGCAGCCTGCAGAGCGAAGATTGCCCTGATGATAGTCAATCTCGCATGGAGAGGCACCAGTAAAATAAGAAGAAAGTGACCTAAAATCTGTTACCCAATGGTAAACTATGCCCACATTTTAGCTATTTTGGCTTTTAGTATACTCGAAATCAGAAAGCACAATTCTATATGGTGGCATTCTCTAGCAAGTGTAAATATAAATACTCTTTGGAAACCATATTGTGATGCTTTAAAAAAGAGCTGTTTCTGGTCTCTTGTAAAATTTGTCGAATTCGACAGATGATATCTAAGTTAGCCGCAGATGCACGACATAAAATGTAAGAAGAGTACAATCACGACAACTCAAAAGAATATGAGATTCCGATTAATATGCTAACGTCTGTCGTACACATTCGTTTTGTATTAATGTGTTAACTTGGCAACTCTGTTATTGAATGCGCAGATATAACGACCAACAAGCTGGTCGTTATCGCGAAACGAATAAATCAAAATTCGTTGGCTTCCGGTTTGTAACGGGAACGGAAACGCCTTGCCACTTCCGCTATCCCCCACCCCCACAGGACCAACCCAACCAATCCCAACCCTTGCAGTTTCTCCATAACCCGCTGTAATTTATCGCCCTCGAGCCTTGGAAAATTCAATAAATAATTTTAAATCGGCGTTGAAAATTATTGTTTCAGTCGTTCAATTTAATGTTTATGTTTTTATTGAAATAAATGCTGGCGGTAGTTCATGTAGATCTGCGTATGTAATTTATATTACACTCCTAGTGTGTGAAATGTTTTTTTAAACATGTCGGACAATTGGAGCCAGTGGGACAATGGCATCCTAGATTTTTGAGACTTGAAGGAAGTGGAAAGGGTAAGGAAATTAGGAGAAGGAGGTTGGGAAGTTCCTGGCTATTCAGATCTGATCATTAAATACGGCTACGGCCATTTCAAGGAACGTTTTGATTCTGAAAGTTGGTCTTTCAACAAGGTAAATCTGAGAGCATCTACAACAAAGCGACAAGTTTCGTAATTGTGCCGGTTTTTTTCTAAAAATCATTTGCATATTTCACTGGGTACTACACAATCGTGTATGATTCAGCCTATATGACCTACACCTACATGTTTTAAAGGTTTTTACCCCTACAGCATCCATAATAATTTTCACTGACATTCTCCATCAGTACCACAATGTTTCCTGTTTCTTATTTTCATGCCTATAAATGGGAACACACAAATAATTAAAAATTTAGTGTTTTGTCGAGTAAGTAAACGATTTATTTATTAATTTCTATGAACGTTTTTTGGGTTAACATATTACATTAAAAAAAAATATATTTAACACAGGGAGTATATAATTTTTAGGAATATAAATACCTCAATAACTAACCATCACATCACTTCACCGAAGATATCTACAGAGAGTGCCACAAAACTCTTAACCTTATATAGATGTATGTATGAATCAAATGAAAATACTACAAAATAGAGAAACGAGGAAATTTTGAAGGTGTTAAATATCTTATAATACAAATAGTTTACTTGAACTTTATATTTGTAATATACAAAATAATGAACCTGAATTTCTAAGAATAAAATAAAACTTTCAGCACTAGCACACACAAGAGACGAGGTAAAATAATCAAATTAAACATCCATTTTAAAAAACCCAAGTCAAAAGACGTTGGTTTACGGAGCAATGAATTACCAGAAGAAATTCAATTAGGATAAAATATATTATTTGAGCTTCGACATAAAATATGTGATTAATTTATACTAAAAATACATATGTCTTTAACGTTGTATTAGGGATATAGGCAATATTTTAATAATAAATATATTTATGTAAAAATGTGTCAGCTACCTTCCGACATAAGTACATTTTATTATATTCCTTATAATTATTATTGCTAGGAAAACTGACTGCAGTATTCAGGACGAATTCGGTAAATCAATCTTGGACCACAATTTCACTCGTTCTTCCCATGGGAAAGGGATCATCGTCAATTCGTTGTTTATTTCCAGAACGCTGTATTTGTCCTTGGTGATTGGATTCCATTTGATTAGCTCGGGACTGGATTGTTCAGGAGTTGGATTCCTATAGAAACAAAGATGAAATTATTGATGATTCAAGTTCAATGTTACAGTTTTCATAATGTTCTACGCAAGCCACGTCAAAAATAGAAAGATAATTAATACGAGTCTACGTACCCAAACTTCGCGAAGTTAGTCCACATCTCTACCAACTGTCGTCTAACTTTGAGATCGATCGCTGTTGCTTCACTCTCATTTATCGTTGGTAGTTTACAAAGATACAATAACTCCGAGCCATGACGCGCTCCATTCCCTAAATTCTTAAATTTGGCCAGGTTAAATTCAAAACTCCCTTTATACGAAAATAAATAGCCGTAACCGCAAATACCGTGCTGAAGGTAGTAGTGGAGAGACTTTTCAATTCCAGCTATGAACAGCATGTCAGACAGGTAGTTATCAACTTTCTCATTTTCTGATGGGTTGCTCGAATTGTAAAGGGTTGTCAATTCAGTATTCATCTTTGGTTTATCGCCAACACCAATGTTAAATGATGTCATATAGTCTGCATACTTATCAGCTTTAAGGTTTCGCAAATGCGTCCCATAATACAATTTGAAGAGCGAACCTTCATTGCTACAAAAGCCGGTAATTATTGGAACTTTGTGGAATTTTCCTAGCTTTAGGATTTCAAGTGGCTCGGCCGTTAAAAAGGCATCAATATTTGGAAAAGTTTTCTCAATAACCGGAGCAAATCCAAATAATTCTGACGCTTTAATTGCAGTTTCGTCGATAATTTTACTGACCGATCCGACCAGCGCATCCACATCAAGACTCTGCAGATGTTGAATCAACTCGATATTATCGTTGATTGTTATGCCGAGGACAGTTTTCAACTTTTTTACCACTTGAGATGGGTTTTTGTTCCGCGCCCAAGGGTTCAATGTCGATCCAGATTCGAGAATCGCTTTGTGGAATAAGCCTTTCGACAGTGGAGAAAGCATTTGGTATTCGACGGAAACGGCACCAGCGCTGCATCCAAAGATTGTGATATTATTTGGATTCCCGTCGAAGGACTTGATATTCTTCTTAACCCAAGCCATGGCGAGAGTCTGATCTTTCAAACCAGCGTTTCCTGGGATTTCGGGAACATCGAGGCATAAAAATCCAAGAACGCCAAGCCGATAGTTAATGGTAACCACAATTGTATCCTTTTCTACTAATAGATCGGTTCTAAATTCATCTGCATTTCCGCTTCCAATTCTGAATCCTCCGCCATGGATGTAAACCATCACTGGAAGTTTCTTACCAAAAGGATTTTGTGGCAAACTAGGCGTATACACGTTCACAAACAGGCAATCTTCTCCTCCAATCACTTCGGTTATGTTAATCGTACTCATCTGAGAGCATTTGCTTCCCTCTTCCAAGGCTAATCTTTTTCCTTGCCATGGTTTTACTGGAACAGGGTCCTAAAAATAAATTCAGTCATTTGTTAAATAGGTACCGCCTTATCTCGTTATTCGTTTTTATCAATAAGTAATATTGGGAAATTCTGCAATTTATCAATAGCATAAGTACATATTTCTTGAGAGTGATGTTTATCTTATTGCTTATTTATATCTACAGACAATGATTGCGTTGTCGATTAGAATTTGACTTATCAATAATTTATCCGAAATGGAAATCAAAATTTGTTAATGCAATTGTTACAATAAAACAATTTCCTTAATAATCTTTTTTATTAGTAAAAATGTCATACGAAAACATTAAACATACGTGGTTACATTAATATGATAATGTCCTATCAGTATCATTGTTTTTGTGTCTTTACTCTGTGCTACTGGATTGATAAATGATGGAATGTTTAGTCACAATTTAATACTGCTTGTACCGAGTTATATTCACCACACACCACATTCGTTGTGCAGATAGGTCACTTTCTCTAAATTCAAGCAATTGCAAAACACAATACGCTTCCGACCTGTTAAAAATGTAAATGAATTATCGGCTTTCGCGAATAAAATGAGGAGATTGAATGATTTAGTAACCTTTCTCAAAACAAAACAAAAAAAAATTCCATAGACATTCTACATCCTGTACTGGTAAAGAAACAATATAAATTCTGTCAAATGGGCACATTTTGAATATTTAAATCGTACAACTCAATATGAAAAAAAATCTGTGAATTAGGTAATGATGATAATTAAATTTACCATTCAAATACTTCTCTCCTTCTGTTCATTTTATACTACTTCTTCTATGCAATCTGTTTGCATATTTATTAAGTAATTTTATTTCTTATATTTTTATTTGGATTTATATTTACATTTCCGCAAGACTGTATTACTTATGCGTTCTGTAGGTACTGATAAAAATATTAAATACGTAAAGCTCAATTATGGCTTAAAAATAAATATCTGATGTGTACCCGGCCTTGCTCGAGATTTTTTTTGTTTTTGAATAAAGTTATGAAGTTGTGAATTCTTGCTTATCATTAGGGTGCCATAATTGATTTGATAGCGAAAGTAACTACCCCCTAATAAAGAATCATTCATTTGAATATTTTATTTCATTCCAAACGTTTATTTTTTCAAAATATATCTAAATTATATAGTTTCTAAGTAGGTACCTATTCGTGTTTTCCATTTTGAAAATGTTCTACCCAAAAAAACCTTCTACTTTTGAATATGCAATCTGTGGCTAACCAGAGTGTTGTATCTATGGGCTCACCTAAATAAAACATGGCGGGTTCAATTTTATTCATACTAATTTTAAAACGTTGTAGCAACAGTTGTACATATTCGATTTCATTCAAGTACTTTCTAAACCTTCCCGGCACTAATAAAAACAAACTGTGCTATTTTAAGCGAAACCGGTCAAGTAGTTTTCGAGAAGACCGAGAACAAATAAACAAACTTAAATTGATTTTTATATATATAGATTATTTATTTAATAGTCATGTATTCAATAAAAACATTATAATTGTATTGTAGAATGCTTTTTGTCAGCCTTGATTAGTAGAGCAGACAATTAATATAAATACGTCAGATCAACAAATGAATAATGAGAAAAACTCAATGGATGTAATTCCCTTTCATAAACAACTATTAATTGACAGTACGACTAATCTGATAAGAATCAGAGTCAGAAGATGATAATCAATAAGCAGGTACACAATCATAACATTGCATACTAATGTTATAGGTCCAGATAAATAAAAAAATAAAAATAAACTAGTTCTAATATCACTTAACAAGTAGTGTGAGTAGCTTACCTTGAATCTCAGATCTCCAATTGGAGGCTCGGCATATGGAATACCTTTGAAATAGAAATATTTCTTTCCATTTTCAGTAATTCCCTCGCCCCCCTGCAGTTCCCCTTGTTCTACTTTGATTATTGGGCTCGTCATTATCCAGAGTAAGAATTTGACGAACACAACAGGTATTTTGGTATGTCTGCGGGACACTTTATTGCGGTTACTCAAAAAATTATGACTGCTGCACTTGTTGGATGGTGTCTCGTGAACCGGTATCACTCAACTGATTGCCGAGACTCTGTAATAATCAACTCTGCGAGTGTACCAACCTGAACAGAGATACCGACCTCCGAATGGATTCCGACAGTGACTTTCACATTGTAAATGTCGATCGAGATATTTTGCTTACATTATATATAAATATTTGATAGTAACTCCATTGGAAGACAGATTTTACAAGATAAACATTGTTTAACGTGATCTGCACAATCAGTAAATGAGTTTTTTCAGGCAGTGTCGTTATCATTTATTTTAGTTACCTACCTGCCTTGATGCAATATTGACCTTCATAAAAAATATTATCATGTATATGATCTATTACTTGTTTTAAGAACGCTCCTGATTTGTAAACTGTCGTTACGCTATGTTTATTATACTTACAAACACAATCAATGGCATGTGGGCGTGTTGCGCGATACTAAAGTCTGACTCTTCTTCGCTTTTTAATGTTTAATATTTATTTATGTGAATACCGCACAAGAGTCCCAACACCCCAACTGCTCTCAAACGTTTAGAGCCAGTGAGAGTATGGCATCCCCAAAGTTGTGAGACTTAAGGTAGTGAGGAAGGGATGGAGACGGAGAAGAGATAAATTGAGAAGTACTTCACTATTCAGATTTGGTCCCAAAATCCGGCTAAAGCCTTTTCAAGGAACGTTTCAATTCTGAATTCACGGAGGCGATACTGAGAGTGCCTTCCACTCAGAAACGTGCCTGTAACTACGTAGATTAAGTAAATGAAATTTGAACCCGCGACTTCCGGATTCGAAGTCAAAACCCTTGCCCCTCGACTGGCAGTTTAAGAAAGTCGGAGCGTGTATATGCATATACGAGTATATATATAGTGTATTTTCATTGGCTATCTCGTGGCTAGAACCAAAAGTTACTAAGCCAGGGACTACGGTGGGTTTTTTTTCAAAACGATATGGATAGCACTTCTGTCGTAATTTATCTATTCAGTATCTGCACATAATAATAACATGTAAGTATGTATTTTGTAACAGAACGTACTGGACAGATTTAAACCAGCGATTCCTGACTTTATTTAGACGAAAAAATCTAGTAATAAAGATGTAATGTTGGTCTGCGGTGACATTTTTTCATTTAAAGCTACTATTTCATCCACACGACGCCACTGCCTCTCGTGACAAAATACAAATGAAATGCTCATAATCATGCTAGATTATGATGCGTATTTTCAAAACGGTTTCGAAACATTCGTTTTAAACAAGATAAACATATTTTTTAAAAAGAAACAATTATTTTGGCACAATCTTATAAGAATACATATGATATCTACAAAGGAAGTTAAAGATTAAAAATCAATGGATAAGTTATGTATAATTCAATTAGTGCAGTTTGTGACGGAATGAAAATTTTTATTTGACATTTAGAAAGTTTTAACTAGAATCAGGTATACTTTCCTTTTTTAAATAAAATAAGTTCACTTGGTAATACACTTTAATTGAGTATTTTTCCTACCGGTTTCGGAAACACCGTTCCTTCTTCGGGGAGAAATATGTACTAAATTAACATTATTACAATACATTAATTAAATATTTTTAATTTGGGAGGCGGGTATGTGTACCGCCGCTCTGGGAACCATTCATTGGATAACCAATACTTCTGCCATAGGTCACTCCAGGTAGTTCGCTACGTTTCGTGACTTAGCAGGAGTGCCCGGATTTATGAGGTGAGGTTTGTCCAGGTCTTGTCAATCCTGGACGCATTGACCCTCAAATTCCTACCCACCCCTCAAACATTTTTCGTTCCCAAAACTTCCTCTCCTTTCCTCGGAAAATCCCTCCACACAGCATCCCCAAAGATGACATAGGCCCTGCACGAAAGGAAAGCGATTAGAGAACTTCAGATATTTAAAAAAAAATCCGTGAAGAATAATGAAGACAAAAAAAAAAAAAAAATTAACTTAAAAAACCCTCTAACAGACCTATTTTCAATAATGTTCCCATTCTTCACACCGTCTATCTCTTTCTCCTACCCCCACCCTTTACTCACCCCCCACAGACAGTCACACTTCTATCTCTACTTCAACACTTACCATATAACAATAGCACAAAATATGTTTACCGTGATTTTGTAATAATAATAATTTTAAATGATAAACTAATGTTTTTATAAGACAAGATTTTTTTTATGCATAGCACAAATGTGGTAACAAATTATTATAAACAATAATAATTACTTACAAACGTATTTTAAAATAAAATTGATTTGATCCTTCAAGTAAGAGTTTCATTGTAACATCTGTATGCTGCATACATGAGTTTCGTCATCCGCTCATAAAGCTGAGTGATACGTAAATCAATCTCATCAATATTACTCAATAATATTACCTTGTTTAATACTCAATTTCGAACAGTAATTTTTCCTTATAGCACCCACCAGTATCTATCAAACACATATACATAATTGTCTACTCTACAATACTTGTCTTCATAAGTTTTTTCTACACTATTCTTCACATCGCTTTATTCTTAATTAGTTCACTTTTTTCTAGATATATTATGTTACCATACTATGTCAATACTATCTTTTTTCACTTCTATTTTTGTACAATGGCACCGAATATCAACTAAACTTGTCAATTTGACTGTCCTAAAACGGGTTTTGTTCCCAGTTGGTCAGTCAAAGCTTTCTTAGATTTTATTGTATAATAATGTATCTTTCAAATAAATAAATAAAAAATCAAACTTGTTACAAATATGGATTATAGGTCGTATATCATAAAAAGGGAGAAGTTTTTAATGGATAGGTATATCACTGCAATTCAATCTTTATAAATAAATGTCCGTTTAACCAAAATGTTGGTAGAGAAGAGAACTTCATTAGCGCTAAGATCACCGTTCTACCCCAAGAATGCAGCAGCGCTACTTTCACCGCTGGCGGTAAAGGGATGTCTTCTCCCTATCGGGAAAAATGTGGATTAAATTCACTTAACTCGAATCCAAAATATTCATAACCCCGAGCAACGCCGGGTACACGACAGCTGGTATGTAATAATATTCGCTATATTGCTGATTGCTGATTCAACGACGATTTTCTAATACACCAAAGCATTAAAGTTGATGGTTGGTAAATAAAGCTATTCCATTCCTTACCCGTTCTTTACGACCAGCTTAAACACGTGGCAATAATAATAAATCAGTCCTCTTAAGGTTTATTTAATGATTGACACTTAACCTCAAAGCAATCAAACTCCCACTCAGTCCATCATCGGAACTCCTATACACGTTACACGCCTCCCATTGAGAAACAGAGATAAAATTTCGCTCCGTCTGAGCTTCAATAACTTTTTGGAAAATGTTCCAAAATTATGGCAATTCAATGCAGCGGATTACCCAATATCTATAACTTATACCCAGTATTTGTAGTCATTAATTCGCTTTGTCTTTCATTCGTACCATTGTGTGTGCCATAGAATAACATTGGTTTATGCCATGACTTCCTAGAATAGCCGTCTTCTACTAACGCGTCTCACGTTCTCTTGGAATTCTCCAACTGCAATGTAATAATAATAATAAGAGTTAATTTCTATTGGGCAGTTTTGTGAAGGTTCACCTCAAGTGCGCTTAACACTAACTAACCTAACCCAAAATAATTAGAAAAATAACAGATAAACTATATATATATATATATACAAATTAAAACTATGACTTAAAATATTCATGAGCAGCAGACTCACTTACATGAACAATTTTCAATTAAGGTAATGTTGGTAAACGCATGTGATTGGAAAAATTACCCCGATCGCCTGTTTTTATAATAATTACTAATAATGCTGTATTTTGTAATGTGGACCATTGTTACTACTGGTTACCAAAAAAAAAAAGAATATTGTACTAGTTTGTCAAATACACTTCAATTCCGATGAACCACAGTTGAAGAAATGTAGATAAGTTTATTCACTCTAACGTTAACTATTCAATACAAAATCAGTGTTTAATCGTACCTTAGTACTTTGTTACATTCTGAGATTCCGGTAAAGCAGAGACCGTGCAGCCATTCTAGATAAACGCTGTGTTTCCCTTCAATGTTATAGGAGCCATAACGTCCACAGGTAAGCCATAAATGTATTTATTCAACAGCGTAATGTGTGTACTGAACAGTATATATATATGTAAATAGTCGTATTGATAGCTCCAGTACCCATAAGGTCGTAAGCCCCCTCCCACACGGCGTCACGAAATTCACTCGATGAAATCCCGAATTTATTACTTAACTATCGACAAAGACGACGAAATCCTAAATTTACGACCGTCGTTATAATAAATACACTTAAAACATCCATAAAAAGATACGCCGCGCATACTACCATTTTATTCCGATAATAACAAGTTTAGCGATGCATATTTTATTTGATTTTTAATGATTGAAAGTTTATATTGAATATAATCGAATGATTGGTATCTCTTATTTACATTAAAATGTACTTTGTTTAATGTAAGGTAATTTTAAATGGACACATTTAATTATTTACGTATTAGTGTAGAGTTAATAAAGGGTACTGATGGAGATAAAGACATTGGTAGACAGTCCGTGAGGTGTGTCCACAACGAAATGTGTATTTTAAAAAAAACTCTTTTCTTTTAAATTATTACATTTTCACCAGAATGAAAACACATGGCATGTTTTCGCTTATAGTTCCAAATAATAAAATTGATTTATTTGTTGTTTTTAGTAACAGAGATCTTATAGGAAGATACTGGTAATCGTGACTGTAATTTTGGACATTTATGGGAGTTAAGGGAAACTTAAAAGACCGATCTAGTGTTTAGTATCCCACTGGATAAAAAGGTAAAGAACGTCTTCAGATAATGCCTTTTAAGAAGACAGTAATATATGGTAAGTGAGAGAATTCATTTATCTTAAGGCGAGGAGGAGACAAAATTATTGTTTGTCGTGTGATATAAATTAAATTTATTCAGGTTTAAAGGGACTTATCTTAGAATATGGGTAATAAATTCACATAATATCATCGTGCGCGGGCTTAAAGACGTCTTGAACAAACTTCTCTGGAGATAGTGTGATAAGTCATTAGTTTTATTTTTTATACGAAGAACTATTTTCCAATCGTACCAGCCTCTTTCTAGACTAGTTTTATATAACGCGAATGATATTTTTTTGTTGTATTCAAAAGTAGGTACAATAACTTTCACTCTTTTTTTAACATTAACCCCACATAGGAGGCCATGAGGAAAATAATTTCCCTCAGGGCTGTCGTTATATTCGGGGATGCTGTGTGGAGGGTCTTTTGTCAGGGAATGGAACGAAAGGTAGTTCTGGGAAAGAAAAGGGTATGCAAGGTGGCCAGAAATCTGTCGGTCAGTACGTCCAGGAGTGACGGACGTATGAATCCATCCCTCCCATTACAGTGCAAGGCGATGGACCGAGAGAGTCCAGTTGGAGATGTCAAGGGGTCTCCGTCATTCGGCCTCTCCCGATCCGGCCCCCCACGCAGTTGGTGGGCAGATGCATCCACCGCCAAGACCTGGACAAACCTCACTCCATGAACCCAGTCACCCCTGCCAAGTCACCTGCCTTAGTGAATCACTTTGGATGACCTGTGTTAGAAGTGTTGGTTATCCAATCAATGGCGGTGGTACCCAAACCCGCCTCCCAAATTGACAAACTCTACCAATGGATGGAAATGAACGCTTTTGTAATGCTATTCATGCCGACTCATGCGTGCGCATGGGAGTATAATTACCTGCATTTTCCGCAACATCAGATTCTGAAATGTTTGTCTTGATCTCAACCGTAGTATTTATTTTTGTGTTATTAACTTTAAAGAAATTTACAAAATAAGACAAACACCCGTTAGTAAAACTACTCTTCAGTAGTTTTACTAACGGGTGCTTTTCTTTAAAAACCTTGTATATTATAAATTTAGATATTAAGTAGGTACTTCAATACTTATATGACTATATAAAATAAAACATTCATACCAACATTATACAATTAAGACATTAATATTTCATAATAATTTAATACAAACTATTTCTACTCGTATCTATAAAAAATTAAACATAAATAAGAAAATTAAATCTTTCAGCTGGCCAAGTCTCCAATTTTATTTTGATACACTTTAATTTCAGCAGGTAACATAATTGAACAGCTAGGAATCATACAATCTTATGTAATTTTTCCATTTTTTGTTTTACATCCTTAGGAACTATAAGTCCTTCATTCAAGTATTACAGGTGTGATCTAGCTCATTTGTATAATATATAGGATTATTAATGTGTTGAAATATATTTACGTACCACAGAATTGCTCTTATTGAAAGAATTTTGAGACTGATAAAAGTATGGAATATAATGCCTTTGTTCGTATAAACTGTAATGAGTTAATAATTTAATAATTAGTTTAGGTTATTAAAACGACGTATACTCGTACATATTACTAATAATCTAACGAATCATCTCTCCATTTCCATGTAGGGGTTGCCAGAGAGTATATAATTCAGAAGAACTCTTTTCATTCACTTCCGCACATGGTCTCATGAATGGGCTCTCGTGGTATTCCATCTCTTCAAACATTTACTTAAATTTATCGGGTCATATCTTCCCGTAAAGTTCTTCACCGTTTTATACCTCTATTTCCAGCCTCTTTCGCGTCATTTTGTTCTCCTTTCACTCCCTTTTCCACCCATACGCTCTATAATGGAGCCATTCAAACTTTGGTTTCTTAGTCTTGATCAGTACATTTATACGACGTTGCATTATTTTAAAATCTACTCATTTGTACTTGGTGATGCATTGATTGACGGCTCAGGAATCTCATTTATTCATCATTTAGACTACTTTCGTCCTTCCTCTGTCAGTTCCATGCATCACTGCCATACAAAATGGTTAGTATCAGAACTCCATTATGGACTGCCAGGGTGAAACTCACTTCAGAAGAAGAATATGCCTAGCCTTCCATGTTTAAACATTTAAAATGATTCGATTTGGCAGAATTAAACGTTTATTCAAGCAATAAATCTGACGTCATTTCTTAAATGGCCATTCACTAGAATCACGTCAAATTAGTTTCACTTCAAAATTCAAAATCAAGACAGAAAGCCAACACTCAAGTCTGTACCTTTTTCTCCTACCCTTCATTAATCTAACCTCTTCCTCTTCTCGTTCTACCACCACACCCTCCGTCAATTTACCGCCTTAACCGTGAATGACAAATGGCAGCCATTTACGGGGGAAGAAATTACAAATGTCAGAGATTTAATCCGCCGAGCATAAATATTACGCAATGCCTCAAGCGGAGCCATGTTACCACGTTACAATGTAACCATGTTACCGTGTTACCATGTTACCGCGTTGTGGACTTGGAAGAAACTTTTTGGCGGGACTGTACGCTGAACGATGCAATGTTTCCATTGACGTATAAGTTCCGTGTTTCACGATTTGTTTGGTAACATAACTAGGTAATAGTTATACGTACTGATATCTCTGATTTTAGAATACTGTAGTACGGTATTTAGGTACCGCCTACCATTATATAAGTCATCGTAATTATCAATGAAATCTTTACCGCGGTTGTTGGATGGTACGTGAATTGCTTTAGTCATATGAAAACAGTACAAATAAAATATTTCGATGTTAGTTGATGATAATCATGATTTTTATTTCACCTGGAAGAAGCTGGTGATCTAAAAAGAACTGCCAAATTCAGATGGATGAGAGAAAAGCCAAAACTGGAAAAAATAATAAATCATGTGTTCAAAGAAAATTCAAGAAGACTCTTGAAAAAAAGATCATGTCAAGATATGTAGGTATACTGATTTCTCGTTCATATTGTGAGTGAAAAAACTCTATTTTTCAAGCTTGTGGCAACTGCAGTGGTAATATAGACGTCTATTGACATTGACTCTACTTTTTTAAAGCTGTCATTCACTGGAAAAAAAACATCGGCAGCTTTTTGACTTTATGGACAGGGAAAACTTTTTTTAAGCATGGGCACAATATGTACAAGTATAGGGAAATGAGAAGGAAAAAAGACGAAATTGTAATTTTTTTAAATAACTTATTGAAGCTTATAAACCTAATTATAATGTATTTTTAACCAATGAAGATAATATTAACAACTCTCAAAATGAAACACGAATCCGAAAAGACAAGTTATATTTTTTCTGATGAGTTCAACTTACCGATATTATTCCTTTTCCTAATGATACCAAATAAAAATATCACATGTAATTTTTTAAATCACTAAAATAGAAAATCGTTATTTTCATTGACAAATCGTTCCAAGATAACCGGCATAAAAAAAAACAGCACGAAGCAGTAACGAGTATTAATACGGATTATTCCAAATGTTGGCTAGGTTTCGCTTGCAACAGACGTAACACTTAAACTTTTCCTGTCATTCAGCTGTCAGCACGGACAGTCGGACAGGCCGCAGCTTGGAGCCGGAAAACGCTGGCAACGCTCCATCATCACTGCTGACACTTGACGCGGATATTTCACTGTTGCTGAATGTATTTGAATTCAGGCAACACTGTGCCATGGTGACGGTCCCGCTGAAGTAATATGCGTCAGTGTCGCTAATATGATAATTCTGATCGGAAGAAGTCCATCTTGCGATAAGTGATGACACTCGTGACTGTTGCGGAATTTGACTCTTTTATTTTTACTGAGAACTTGAACAAGTGTGTCGTCCTAGATCTGTGATATCGTTGGTCGTGTATTAGATTTGATTTTCAAGGAATCAAAGACAGTTGTTTCCTATTAATTACAGTCATTTTCAAATTAATTTGATAGATTTTTTAAGTCCAACCCTAATTTTAATTTGATTTTATTCTAACAGCCTATTTATTATCTAAAATTTGCCGCTGTGAAATATTTAGGAAAAACTCACCGGATGGTGTTCACGTTTCAAATGATTTATTTAACCATTAAGTTAATAGTATTTCTATTTTTGATACTGATAATTCGTGGTGGAATGGGATTCCCGTATAAAAACATTTTTTTTTACTTTTAGGTTTTTAAAACCAGATAGATTTATAAAGTTATGGTATTATTCGATACAGAATATATTTAACTCTACAAATAAGTAAAATCTGGATATGGCAACACTGATTAATAAAATGTATATAAAATCATAGTTTACCACCCCTGATATCACATAAATTTTATATATACCGTAGTTTAAGGACAAATTGTACCAGTTTGAAGATGGTTGTAATAGGTAAATACCGGTAATATCAAAAAATTAACTGTGGAAAAAAGTTTAAAAATGTATTATTTGACTTAGGTAGCTACTTCGAGTGAAATTTATTTATTAGGTAGGTGAGCACCTAATTTAACGTCATACTACATCACTGTGTGTTCTATTTACTAGATTATGGTATTTTTCATATACAACCAACGTCACGTGCACGTTCATATACTTTCCAAGCTACATCCTCACAAATTCGAACAACTTCAACATTGCACATCAAAACGAGCTGAAAAAAAGCACCAGTCCCAACATCTGCAGAATGCGGTGCTGCGGCACGGTAGTCGCATTACTTATCCCGGTTCCCGGCTCGATCCTCGAAGATAGAACGAATCTGCCACCCGCGAGGTGGCGGGTGGTGGGTGCCCGGTGCCTTATCGTCCTGGCCGCATCGCCGGTCATGGACCCCCGCCACCGTGCGGGCCTGCATTCTGCACAGATTCCACGCATATCGTCGCATGGCGGGAACTTGGAACTTGCGCTTTTCAGATTTTTTTCTTGGCGGTGTTTTATTGGGTAATGCATTACCTCGTAAATTCGAGATCGTATATTCCACCTTTTTTTTATCAACCCTTTTCGTTTTTAAATATCTAAAAATAAATATCTTAATGTCTTACCTGTTTAACAGTTAAATCGATGGTTCAAAGCTGCGCAAACTCATGGCGAACTTTTTTCTTTGCATTAACTTCACTGAAAATATATCTTCAATTAATCTGTGTCCAGTGATTTTTTAAGGAGAGGGAGGAGTGATCCTGGGTATTAGAAATACATGTGTTGTAGGAGGGAGGAAACACAGAAGCCGGCAAACCATTCCATGGGCGATCTGTTGAACACAAGAATAAATCATGACAATATTACGAGTTAAAAATAATTGCTTTCAACATCACTCGCTGTAGTCAATTATAATTTCTAAATAAAAATAAAAAAACCTGTAAAACAAACACAATAAATTATTGAATTGAAGTTAGGTAATCATAACTTTAAAATAGAAAATCAGTTTCCCATCCATCATCAAAATTTTACAAAATGCCTTATGAATAGTCTTCAAAGGGTAAATTATAATTTATTTTGAGAAATTTATTATCTAGGTGAAGATAGGTTCTCGACAGCTATTGTTCTCCCCTAAAATAAAGGATGTAAGCAAAACCGTTATACCTACCTAATATATAATGTATATAGGAACTAGAAAAAACCAACGTATACTACCTCAATTTGAAAAATAATTCATTGTAATGTACGAAAAAAGATTGTTGTTCAATCATCATTCGCTTTCACCAGCCGTCAAACTGTCAATCATTCCAGGAATAATTACCATTCATACTTTCGCTTCGCCTTTATTCGATAAGTTACGTGTCATGTGACAAAAGGCTCGTGTCAGCGTTTAGTTTCACTCCATTTCGGACAAGGGTGTGCAATAACGTGCATGCCCGACCGCCCCTTTGACACCGCGAGCCACCCATATTGTCTTATAAGGCGTGAACAAAAGTTAATTGCAATATTTAATTATATATTTAACGTATGTCTGCGTGTATTTTAAATTTGGTAGGGTTTGCTGAGGTACCGTATTTGACAAGTCATCTGCCTGGATGAATTGTTTTAATACATATTTGGACGCTGGATGGCGTATGAATCGGCGTTAAGGCAGGCGAGCACTGTATTCAATACCTATAATATTCTATAACCTAACCTTAACAGCTTGATGACATTTTGTACAATAACATAATTCAGCAATTATCACCTACGAGTAGCTTTTCATGTAATTACGGAAATTACCACAAATTTTCAAAACTTTACATTTAGTCATAATTCATTGGATTTTGTAAAAAAAAAAGATAAATTAATATTACTTTAAAACTTGTTTTGGAAGGCGCCAAAATTCAAGTTATCTAGGCGCTATTTGTCTAATTGCCTACGGAGATTAATGTTTCCAAGGGCAAAGCTTACCCACCAGGATTTCTTCTTTTTTTAAAAAGAGTAGCATTCTTTTTTTTAATCTATTCAGATGCCAACATTCGACTTATCTGCTTTAAATCACACCACCTTAATTTTAAGTAACACCGGACACGGGTAGCTAGTTGGTAATTTATAAAATTCGTTCAACTAGATGATATATTTCATTGAAAAAACAAATATCTCAATATTTCCTGCAGCTGTTCGTGGTATACCGCCATTTTAAATCCGACACCAATTTGTCAGAAAATATTCTCATTATTGCGTAAGCAGTTAGTTACACCTAGATGAGGCAAGGAAATCTCACCTTCAATATCGCTCTCGTTTTCATTTCATTCATCATCTCTTTTGCATAAAACCGACAGTCGTGCCCAAATCGAATGAAATGGAGTAGATACGTAGCTTATAGTAACGTATATTGTTACTCTAAGATGCTAGATAGTATGATGACTGCGCCAAAGTTCTATGACGTTTCGTCTCCAATAATATTGGGATCTGTGTGGTGATGAATTCAACTCGTATGTAGGTATAATTATCACTATTGCAATATTTATTATTTAAGGAATGAAACTGAGGTATGAAGATGGACGAGATAACTTGTCATAATGTTATTTACTTCCATAAGTCATTCTGTCTCTTTCATACTGGATTGTCTCTTTCATCCTTTTTGACGTACGTTCACCAGAGAAAGTTAAATGATTTAAAAAATCACTATGTAATAGAACATTCAATTCTGCAAGTGTGCAGCATCTATACGTGGTTATTGTATATTACGGTCACATTACCTTAAAATATCATAATGAAGATAAAGACCAACAAGATGGGAGAAATAACATCAACTACCAAACACCCAATACTTCTTTGGAAAAAGAAACTTGGAACACAGTTACTTCTAATGACGACCCAAATCAATAATTAAACACTTTCTATACGGTATTCAATAATAATATCAAGAAAAGTCTAGAACTAACACCGATACTTAAAAGAAAACATAAAAAGAATTAAGGCATAATCGCAAGCCAATACAGGTACAAGCTACAAAATTTACAAAAACTATGAGAAATACTGTACGACAAAGAGTTTAGCGCCTAATGGATGTTTACGACAGGAATACATTATTTTCAGGATTTTTTAAAATATTCTTATATAGAAATTTAAATAAGAACACTATACTAAACACTTACAATTAACTAATAATAATACAAAAAAACGTAGCAAGTCATAAACGAAATCTCAAATAGAAAGCATAAAGTACAAACTTTCTCTGAAAAAATTGTAACAATAGATAAATTAGTTTTAACGGATATAGGAAAAATTATAAATAAATTTACTGTTTTTGTTTACAAGTGTTGCCTCAAATGTAATAATTAAAAATCCTTCATTTAGAAACAATACATTCAGACCTATTCAATTGTACATTGACACTGAAAATATCCGTGTTTTGTCTCAATTTAGAAGCGTCACTGAATCAGATATTATAAACACATTGATAATCTCATCACGAGTTCAGCCAATGCTGTAGATGAATTGAGCTGCACTACAATCATGTCAATTAAGCAACATTAAAAAAAATGTTGTCTACCTTGCCTTAAGTATATATTTTCCAGAAAACAACTATTCCCAAAAAATGAAAATCGCTTTACTAACAGAATAAATAACGTGCTTGAAGAACCTTTGTGTAAAACTAGACTTGCGCAGGAACGAAAATGTTTGAAAAACTAAAGGCATCAATCATTCCTTTCCTGCCATAATTGTATATTTTCCATATTTTCATTTTCTTTTTATTATTTAACTGATAATTTTTATTTAACGGATCTTTAACATCCATGTATTTATACAAATTATATATTATTTCTCACAACAAAAAAATATTAAAATAAACAAGCTTTTATTTCATTTCATCTGATTCTCTTTTTCAATCTTATTAGTATTTTGCATTTATTATTTTAAAGTAAAAACTCGCTTAATTTATAACCTTATAAAGATGTTTAAATATATTTATAAGTAAATATAAATAAACAAAAATTTAAAAAAAAAATAAAAAAATTCCACTAAAAAAAACTGCCTTTTTACTGGCACTAACTATTGCACTAGTATACCCACGCACTGACCTTGCATATATGGAATTTACTATATATACAAAATGTAAAAATTTATTTGCATGTATTCAAATATATATATAAAAATAAATGTTTATTAGACATTGTACATATATATACATTACTATTTTTAGTTGTAAAGATAAACTATTCGTCGGTTAGTAAAGCTAGAGATTACACTAAAGTAAATTTTATACGGCCCCGATGAGACTCGTGTAGATACAAGCGATCAGATCTGAATATAAAATATTATTAAATAGTGGTGTTAAAACAATGTTATAGTATGAATTTTGTAATGTGTTTGCTTTCCAAGAAAATATTTAATTTTCACGCCTTTTAATAATGGAACTTTTTGTAAACCCTACCATTTTGCCGCGGGCCCCCGCAACAGCCAGGTGTTCCTCTTCATTATTCCATTCTTCTCACCGAGCAACAGAGCAATGGAGCAATGGAGCAATGAGCCATGCGCCCTGAGCAGTGAGCACTGTGAGGAGGGCATTGCATCAATTCCCTTCGTCTCCAGGCGGCGGGCATTTATCAAGACAATGAGCCAGTGATTAAGTGCCATTTCGCGGGGGAATGATACTAATCAGACGAACAATAAGGGGGCATCGGGTGGGGACTGGGGGCGTGCTCTCTCTCGCTGCGCGCTGCTTAATGAGGTTATTGCATGATGGGTGATGGGTTACTCGCCTATTCATCATATCGCGATAAATTTCCAATAAGGTACTTGCCCAATATATTATAATATATTTTGTAATGGTAAGCACATTGGCGAACAAGTGGAGGATTTAAAAACTAACAATTCAAATTCATATTGCAATCGTACGAGGAAATTTTCTTTATTGCATCAAAATTTAAAATAAAAAATTCTTCGGCAATTTTAATTGGGCCAAGCCCCTGTGCAAAACTTAAAACTTTCATTTAATTTGATCATTACCAATGAGCCACCTAAGAAATTCTTTAAAATGATACCTATCACGAAGTTCCCCTGTTTTCATGACAACAATCTTCAAAAACACGTTGTGATGTTTTTTGCGTGAATCGAAACATGCGGCCAGTGTTAAGCGGGAATTTCAACCTTTTCGCCGCCTGCATAAGTTACTAAAGCATTCATTTTCATATAGAATGAGACAATTGCAAATCTTTCTAAGGTTTCATTTTTTTAGAAAAATACATTGTTTTTTCCCAAGATATTTTAAATATTTTCAAAATGAGTGTGTTCTACATAATTAACTATGAAAATGAAAAAATCTGCACGCCAAAAAAAAACTAACTAGAAGAACAAAGAAGTTCAAATACAGCCTCCGCATTCAAGCCTCGAGGAAACGGGACAGTATGAGTTTTAGCTTATTTGATATGATAGCTATCGTGCAACCATTAACTTTCTTAAAAATCATCGTATAAAGAGGTAAAAACTACATTGTTTAAGTAACTATGTGTACCTACATTTGTTAAATAGAAAACACTGTGCCTGCGTTTATAAAAGTATCCGATTTAAAGCTACTAAGTCATCAATAAGCTTTCAGCGAAGTCATTCAATCAGATAGTTCGAAATCACGTCCAGCGCCGAACATAAACACTGCGTTGTGTATTATTATATCTCAAATGACAACAGCATAATTTTAACAACAAAGGAACGCTTAAAATCATCTGAGTTCGTGAAAACGTGAGCTCTGCGCGGCCTACCAATCCTACCTTTGGCGGGTGGAAGGGGTGCTGAACCTTGGGCAATGTGAACATGAATATATAATAAACAATCTACTAAAGTACTAGCTGAACCAAATATATTTAATATGTTTTTTTCTCTACTATTCTTTATATCGCTTTATACTTGATAATTACACCTTTTTATAAATGTGTCATATTGCCATACTGTGGCAATAATATTTTAACGATATGTTATCTGTATTACACGGTTAATTATTTAATTAATTAATCACGTTGGGAGGTTGCCGATTTAATAATACTTACCAAACGCTTTCGTTAAAGATTGTCGCGGAGATATTAATAAAAGAAGGGTCACCATTTGATTGATTTATTTCTCAACGCGTACAAAATTCAGAAGGTAAATTTATAAACTAGAAGTGATGAAATATGCGAATCAACAAGTTACTAGTATGTTCTACAACACGACCGATTCAGCAAGAAGCAGGAAAGCGAATGAAGATTTGTTTTTTAAACAATAGAGTGCAGGCTGATCGTCTTTTATCTTGTAGTGTTGGCATATTTAAAAAGAATATAATTCAAATGAATTTATGGTTGTTCAGTGCTTGCATATTACAATATATATATATATTTTTTCATTCTATTTTGTAAGATGGCACTTAACATACGCTAAACTTGTCAATTTGAGTGCCCTAAAACGGGTTTGTTCCCAGTTGGGCAGTCAAAGCTTTCTAGTTTTTATTGTTCAATAATGTGTGAAATAAATAACTTGTTTCTAACTTACTTATAATTAAAAATATTTCTGGATAAATAACGGTTTTAGATTATGGGAATAAAGATTGATCTGAAGAACAGGTGCACATCGCCGTTCAACATGCAATAGGTAATATTTAAAAGTATTCGTTTCGTAATCATTTTCTCATGGTAACTTCATTGTTTATCCACATTAAAGGTAAATGGTTAAAATGTTAGTTTTTCTTACAATTTGTACCTCCGCTTCTAAGGACAATTATTTCACATAATGTGTCAAATTTTCTTTCATCATTTGTTTCATGTCACATTAGCGGTATTGCATGCTGAACGATGACATTCTATTGGAAATAGGTTTATTAAATACGTACACAACAACCTTAATTTTGCTATGTATTTCAAATGTAGAAGAATTTTATTTTTATAAAATGAATTTGTAGCTAACTAACCATATAACCATAATCTCCACATGGATAAGAAGAGATAATGGGATAACACAAAACTATGTCTTAGCTTACACACGTTGCTTAATCCACATTCAAACGTCTTCTTCATTGATTGATGGATTTTTGCGGTGTGTACTGGACAGGACTATATTTATGCAGAATTGAGTGAATTGCACAAGCAGGAAAATGTGATAAATGAAAATTAACATAACCTGTAAGCGACATATATTTTTTAAAATATATTTTATTAATTAATTTATGAGTATAAAAATAGTTTACATGATTCGCCTGGCAAACTATGTACTTGCCCGTATTATGGCAGTCGATGAACTATATAAATTATCTTAATTTTTAAATCGAATCGTTTTTGTATAAGTCGGCTTTTATGTGAAACAAGCTACCGGCATTTGTCTTTTATTTTACATTTAATTCAGGCCTCTTCAAAGCCTATAAAAACAAATCGCTTCCTACAGCCCCCTCCTTGACCTGCCTTACAATATTTCCTAACCGGGCGGCGATATAGGGGTACTCTTAAGGTAAGGTCTCACATAAAAAAAGAGAAGTTGAAATAAATCTATTGCATAGTAAGAAAGAAAAGCGCCCTTGAGGTGATTTTCCCACGAAAACGGAATAGAAGTAATCCAATTATTATTATTATTATTAAAACAAAATCCTCGGTTGATGTAAGCAAAATCGGTCGGCGTAAAAATAAATAAATTAGTGGTTTGTAAAAAAGTGTTTGTTTTATTTAATATGATGTAAAACCATAAAGTGATCGCTTCTTAAGAAAAAAAAAACACTACCCATTTTTCGAACAAATAATTTTCCTTCTTTTGTTTGAGCCATTTTTTTCCATATTTCTCTTTTTTTCACTTTTCTTTCAATAGAGCTTTATAGAGTATTTTATTTGCTGGAAAAAATAAAACAGGTCGCCCTAATCGTTAAAGAAAATACCGAATGGTTAACGATACCTGATGGTTAGACGCGAACCACCCTACACGATGATGTATCTACTTGGTAACCTCTGGCTACATTGCCGTTTCGGTGAATACAATCATCTCTCTCGGATCCCTTCAAGGGAGGTGCAGGGATATAAATCATCAGGCCACAATACACCATTATGCGAGGGCCGCTGCCAACATGCATTTATCTCCCCTGTCTATGGATATAGTTATGAGAAGCCACCTACGTAATATATAATATTATTTTGTGTTTTATGTGTTTGCAGTCCGTAGAGTTATAGGTTCGGGAACATATTGGGATGGATTATTGTGTTGTATCTTTTGTGTGGTTCGCAATACCCCACGAGATATGAGATCTGACAGGATATGAGTTTCTTTCAGTTTTCGTACTGCAGTTTGCTGGAAGGTATATTACCACCCACAAAGGCATCATTTTAGTCATTTCAGTAATGATAAATTACTGCAATTTTCAACTTCATAAAAGTAGTTAAAATTTTACTGCGTCACATATTTTTTGTTTATTACATAATATTATTATGTTGTATACATTTCACAGCCAGAACAATATGTAGGTAGGTACTTACCGAATGTAATTATGCATAGGCATAGTTAAAACAAATACACCGTGGTTGTGTGGGGTGTGTAATACACTGGTATTTTTATGATGGTTTGATAGGTTTGAAAATTTTACATTTTTTTGATAAAAATACTCTTGCTGTCTAATGAAATTGGCTGTAATCAACTAAGAGGGAGTGGGACGTTGGAGAGGGATTATTTATTAATTCGAAATAATAATAATAATATTATTTCGCAATAAGAGAAATATTTATTATCTTTTTTTTTAAATTTTTTTTTTAAATTTACATATTTTTTATCAAAATTCAATCATATACTTGACATTTTTTGACTGCTGTTTTAGGAAATATTGAAATAGTTATAAAGGGGGGAAAATGCTTTTGCGAATAATAATAATCCGGTAAAAACTAGAAAATAATAGATGAAAAATACGTTAATTTCAGGCACACGGATCCGCCCACAAAATACTTTTATTGGTTTATATCTTCAGCACTTGTAACGCATATCAATGAGGGCCAGTTTATCAGTCCTGGAAATCATTGCTAAAACTTAAGCTTCCTAATTTGGCCGCTTAAGCCGATAATTGGAACTAGTTCGGGCGCTGTGACCACTACCAGCTGCTAGTGATAAATCCCAATCTCTCAAATTTGACATTTACGTAAATAATTGCACCTAAAATTTACGTAAATTCGTAAATGGCCTACTTTTACCAATACGGAATGTCGATGATATTAAATGACAAGGGTCGATTTTCAATCTACACCAGTCGAAAGAGGAATTTTCCGTTTCAATGTGAGATTATAGTTTGTTTTCAACGGTTAGTTCGTCATAATTTCATGAACAATGCACCAATTCCAGGTAAAAAAAAAACTATTTACAATTAGGTTCTTCGCATATGGAACCATGCTGATTGGTGTGTGGAATTTCATCAAAAATAAACTCTTAAATAATATCCACGCAAAATAAACATCGTGTTGACATTACAGCATGGTTGTGCATACAAACCCGCAAACAGTGCTTGTAACCAGTTCCGGCACTTTACCCACTACCTAGTGACGAATCTCATCTGTTATATTCGACATTTAAGTAAATAATTACATTCGTCAATCTCGCTAACATTTACGTAAAATGTCTACTTTTATCGGTGTGAACTTCAATGATTCATCTAGCGATGAGGAATGTCGTCGTTATTAATTGATAAAGGATGACTTTCAATATCTAGCAGTTTAAACGGGGTCTTAAAGATCTTATATTAGAACATAATCTATTTTCAACGGTGATTCAGTAATAATTTCATGAATAATGTACAGATTTCAGCTAAACATGGCTGGTAAATCTGGGTGATTATGAACTTGAAAACTATATAAAATCAAATTAAGATAAATGGATATTTACTTGCTAATAATTTTCTTTACTTAAATACTGTTCTTATAATTATGCTTTATGCTTAAAAATTATTACTAAAGTCACATTCATGTAAAACCTTTAAATAGAAACTAATAAAAAAAATAAAAATAAATTACTGAAAATTTAAAAAAAAAACAAATACTTTCAGTTTGGTTCCTCGCATATGGAACCATGTGGGTTTGTGTGGAGGACCTTATCAAAAATCAATTCGTAAATAAAACCGGCGTAAGAATAAATGAGGGCAGTTAACGTTTCATACATCACGATGGCATTTTAGATTTTGCAGAGAAAAACGAAACACGTTCCTCTATTAAGATCGTAAACAAAACGTGTTATATTTTTTCTATGCTTACGACCTACATAAGGATTATTACTAAGCTCATCTAAAACCTTTTTTATCTTGGACTAATAAACCGGCCATGAGCGATTTTCAAATTATTAGATCGCTCTCGTGACCGTGTCGTTTACATTAAAATTATGTTTTTAAATTTTAAGATATTTAATTTTTCATTACGATAAGAAGCACAATATTCAATTCTTTGGGGTTTCCTCCAATCCGGACCTGGCCCTTATAACCCTTTCAGCCCGCCGAATGCACCGAGACATGTCCGCGAAATAATTAACGACCCGCGCCTCGGCGGATGGCCGCCGGTCAACTTCCATCATAAATATCTGACGATCTGCCCGACCATAAACATCTAAGTCGTTTTCATCTCTCATAAGAAGCGAGCTGTCCTACTTGCGTTTAATAATTTTATTTTGATAATAATAATAATTGGATAAATTGTACAGCGTCGTTTTTGTCTGAACAAATTTACTTCCTGGGTTTTATCTCATTACGTAGTTACGTACAAACACTGATACACAAAACATACTTACCTAGCAGGACACTTCATATACGTCATATTATAAAATGTAAAGATTCAACTAACTTTTTATTTGAATTATTTAATAATAATATTGCCATTTCAATCCAATGTCTCGGAACGTGTAGGTTGTACAATGATATAGAATGTGACGATATAGACAGCGACCTGCCAGGTAAGTATCTTTTTCTGTATCTGTTTGTACATAATTAGTTGAGAAAAATTTGTACAGCGCCCTTGAGGTGATTTTTCACAAAAACGGCGCTATACAAATCATCCGATTATTATTATTATTATTTATAAAAAGCCTCGCATATTTTAAAAATCAAATCAGCCATCTACTATCACGTCATGTTAGAAATACTTAATTTTTTCTTCTCTATCTATATCTTATATTATGTTTCGTACCTTATAATATGTAATTTCTTCAAACGATTGGTAACTTTGTGGTGTCATTTTTATTTAAATAATTAAAAATGTAGTTTGTTTACACCACTTTTATAAAAATAAATAAATATCTCCACATGTTTCGATAGCAATGCTATCATCCT
Source organism: Halesus radiatus (assembly GCA_022606495.2). Taxonomy (NCBI): domain Eukaryota; kingdom Metazoa; phylum Arthropoda; class Insecta; order Trichoptera; family Limnephilidae; genus Halesus; species Halesus radiatus. The sequence continues at coordinate 45,225 of JAHDVE020010014.1, read as the reverse complement.
CAGGAATATATGAATACTAAAAAATAATTTCAAGTTTAGACAAATGATAAAAATTAGAACAATAATTTAAGAATATGCAAAATATAAGCATAAACAAAAAAGAATTAAAGTAGCTAAGTAATTGATCAAAAATGCTAATACCGAAATAATTATAAAACATTGCATTATACATTTATATTAGAAATAAAAATAAAAATTATTATTATTATTAATATTCATATGAAAATAAATTTATGTGAATGAAGCAAGAAGTGTATGCCAAGATCGAGTTGTTTGGCGGTCCGTCCTCTCTGCCTACCCCTGCGGAGAAACGGCGTGATGGTTAGTTAGTTAGTTAGTTAGTTAGTCTATTTTAAAAAAATATTTGATTATTAAACTTAATACTTTATTTTTATAAAAGTGGTGTAAACAAAATAAAATTTAAAATTATTTATTTATAATATACTTTTTTTCTCGTTTTGTATATTACATTTTATGTTCCGTTTTTCTTATTTCTTCTAACCAAAAACAAAGCATCGTGAAATTTTTTTTAACTGGATTCTTTAACACTTACGAACTTTCCAATGTTATAAGTATGATACTGTTAATAATCCGTAAATGTTTCAAAACAATAAATAAATTTAACTTGAGAACCGATTTTGCAAGCACAGGATACAATACAAACAAAAAGCACTGCATATTGCATGATACTGCAGTTTCTATTTTGTCCTTATTTTTCGGAAAATTATGTACTCTCCTGATAACTATATAAATCCGGGATTAAGGAAGAAAGCACGTACAAAACATATGTACCTAATATAGGAGGAATTTTAAGTCAATTTTATTTTATATTCATTATCTCCACACAGGAAGCCCTGAGGAAAATAATTTTCTTCAGGGCTTATGTAATTTTTTTTGCTCTCTAACAGGATACATCATATAATTATTACAGTTATGGTACATTTTCAACATGGTTATGATGATAATTCCGTTTATAGGTGACCACACAATTCATCATAATATTCACTGTGGAGCGCTAAGTTAAGTTACAAACAGGTACATAACACAAAGAGGAACAATATTTAATGTTTATAAATACATGTGTATACAAGTACAGTTAATACATAGGAACGTGGCATAATAATTATGAAGTGGTTTAAGTAAGAAGATCATCTTGTATATGTAAAGATAAGTTCCTTCTGAAGGCAGTGATTGAATTCGAAAATATATCTAAGGCTTTGTGTTTGAATTGATTATTATACGGTCTAGAAATTCTCAACGTTGGTTCGGAAAAAAATTGTATTATTACGATAAGTATCGATAAAAAGGGTTTCAGGGTGTCTGGGTGAATGTAGGATTTAGATTAATTTGATTGATTAAATATGAGTCACACATGTTGTTTATGATTTTAAATAGAGAAATATATCTGATATTACTATATCGTCATCTCTGCGGATGTCGTGTGGAGGGTATTTTTAAGGAAAGTGCGATATTCTAGTTTTGAGCAATAAATATAGATGGCTCTAGTAATCGCGATGTCGATAAGGTAGATCGATAGTTAAATGTTGAGGAGCTCTCGAGGGCAAACTAAGAGAGAATACTACTTTTGAATACCAAGGACATTATCTTCCTGGCTGTCCAATCCTAGTCAATTATATTCCGAGCTTCATCATTTAATAAAAGGGTACCGTGTTTTGTTGTATCAATAGAGTTTCATTTATCATGAAGACAATTCACAACAGAAAAGAATGGGAAGAAGTTCTGTGCAGGGAAAATGTAAGAAGGGTGAGCCTAAGCCACCAAACTTAGCCAACCATTCTGGATGACCTCTAGCAGAGGTGCGGGTTATTCAAATAATGATTCCAAATTGAAATCAATTATTTTGGATTTTGCGGCAGATTCCACCAGAGTAATAAATATTCCCAGTATCGCCCTGGTGAAAAATAACCTTTCAAAAATAAAATTTGTTTGAAATCGCTTCGGCCGTATTTGGTGACCAGATCCAAATGGCCAGGTACATCCCTACTTTAATATTCAGCCTGGGTTATTTGTTGATGGTGCTACCAACCACCAAGTCTTATCTGATGATCACTTAAGATTCTCCAAATCATTAAAGACATAGTCTGTGTGATGTTAATAAACAGCCGGGCCCCGCCGTAAATAACCCACAGGTAAATGTTAACACTGCGAGGTGGGTCTAATATCTTGTTTTATGAGACGGTTGTGGTGTTTCACTGCCTTAAAGTCCTCTTCGGGTTCACGGAGCTATTGTACCATGGATATTTCAACTGAAAACTTATTCGTCTGCTAAATTGAAACGCTGTCTTTATTTGAATTTGGGTAGGTTATTATGACCAAACAAGATACGTGTATGTTCCCCACACAGGAGATATGTAAAAATAATTCTACCACGCTAGGTATAAAGCGTACATGGATATTTAAAATATTTACCTACCTATCTAAATGTGTCAATATTTCAAACACTATGACAAAATCCTAATGTGGTGAATATTCGTATAATTCCTTAAAAAAATATATTTTTCGAAGATAAAAAAAGCTCAATTTCATTCCAGTATTCATAAAAATAGGCAAAGATGTAGGTACAAACATATTTGTGATGTCATTGCTGATATAAATATGAATGCAGTGGATATAAAATTAATATAAAATTTCTTTCGACCGCTTACACAGATAGGTAGTTTTATAAATCCGAAATGTTTGTTTTTTATTTGGTTATAAAAAAGGGTATCTATACTACCTACCTACCTACCTACCTACCTATCCTATAAAGTGCAGTTTCTGGCTGGTGAATTAAGTAATTTTCACAAGAATGGAAATTGTAAAAAAATTCTCACAGAAATAATATCTACTTATATTCTGAAAACCGTTTGTGGCTTATTTGTTATGCTTTTTTTCAATATGATTGTGATTTTTATTACACAGCATTAGGAAGCCTTCAGTTTAAAAAAAAAATTATCTAGTGATAGTTTCCCATATACGGTTAAATCACGGTATTCTTCATATTTTTATTTATTTATTTACGCCCCATTACATGCTTTTACATGAACATTTACAAATAAGATTGAAAAGGTGCATCTTCTGATAGATAAAAAAAGAAACAACAAAATTTGACATTTTTGTCCAGAGTTAAATAGCTTCAAATAACCTACTCTACTCGTTGAAAAAAACCATACTGATGCATTCGTATACTGTAACATTGATACACCAAATATATCAACCACATTGAAGTAACTGTTCCCCATATGTTGAATTCGTCACATAGTAGTATAATATTGCGACGATGAAGTTGAATTTTCACAATAAAATAGTAGGTACTGTCTTGTAAGTGTCCTGCCAGTGTTCTTGTAAATAAGAAAAAAATATTATCATATCTAAAAAGCATTTCATGTAATATGATTTTGATTAATCGCGCATCTTATATTAAGGTTATTGTCATCCATCCTTCTTCTTACATTCGTATCGATTACCCTAAGATCCAAACTAATATATCGCCTATTTAAAACATAAATCTGACTTTTATTTGTTGGTTTTGTCTCTTTGTAAAGATATGCACCCGAGAGGCTGTTCTTAAAATATATCAATAAAATACCTCCTTAATGATAAAATATGGAGCGAGGTTGATAAATCAATATTAAAATAAGCGAGATATAACTTTATTATTTATCGTAATTGAAGATAATTTATTTGTTGGCTGCATCCTGGAGATATCTCAACTAATTGAGATGAAAAAAACCATAGATGACTTTGAAAATATTATTTTAGTAAAATATAAGATCGCTGAACTTATTATAACGAATATGCCGATTTATGTTTTCTGAAATGAATATTATGCAATAAATAAGAGTTAATTAATTAGGTGACTTTGCGGTCATTTGATCGCAAGATGTTATTTATTGAGGAACCGGTTCTTTTTGGAACTGGGTGGAAGAAATATTTTAACGAGCTATTTTTTTTAATCATTCGAAGCTTCGGCATTATATAAAGCTTGTAAATATACAAAAAAATTATTCAATGTAATTAAAGTTAATTTATTTTTGCATTGTACTCTGGGGATATATCAGGTATTCGAGATGATATGACTTAGGGAACAATATTTTAGTGATATACGATCACTCAACTTGTTATACGAATATTATGCAGTAAACAAGAATGAATTATTTAGTTGACTGTGGTCACTGGATTACAAGATGTTATTTATTGAGGAACCGGTTCCTTTTGGAACTGGGTTGAAAAAATATTTCTGCAAGCTATTTTTTAATCGTATGAATCCATAAGTAAGTGGAAAATGAGCTTGTTCCTAACGAGACTCCGGTAACTGGAACCGTAGCCCATTTCAGATAAATATCACTATGATGATTTTAGCGTTTCTAAGTTATGCAATAATGAACTCTGGAGTTACATACTTTAGAGATCATACTCTCATGAAACCAATCTATAAATCAAAGCTAAGGGTAACCGTTCATTTGCTACTAGAATCGAGTCTCGCGTTTTAAAAAAGATGCTGACATGCTAAAGTATTGTCAAAAATTCAAGTGTTTTTATACAGTTTCAATTTCTTTCACTTTTATTGATGAAAAAACAATATTCTACATTTATGTTATGTTTCACTCGCTTTTCAGATACTAGCAAAAATTATGATGTTTATTATATTTACTGCGGGTTGACTGCGTTAATTTATTATTTTTTATAAATTATTGAAAATTTTAATTTATTGTGTTGTTTTCTTCATAACTATTGATGTAACATTATTAATCCACTAAAACAAATGAACTTACTAGAAAGATTTTGATATCTATTACGAAATCGCAAGAATTCTATCCGCTACGAATAAAAAAGGGAATGTTCTAAATTTAAAAATGTATGTTAAAAATTTCTGATCACCTTGTACATTAAATCTCTCAGTCAGACACCTACCGGGTGATCAGGCCGCCCCGAGAATAATTCATCCGTCGGCCATTGGCGTACGGAAAATAATAAAATAAAAGACATAAAAATAACAAAAGGCCCTGTCCGTCCGACGACCGAGCCCGGCGGGGGCCGCGCCGTTTAGGCCGAGGGGGGGCATAATTATAACTATATCATTCGTGGCGGTAAATCATAACGTGCCCCGCCGCCCCGTGCTTAGCAGCGCCGCTGCTTTGCAACGCACGTGAATAATTGATTGATTTGTTTATACCTCCGACGCAGCATTGGTATCAAACTAAGCATTAAAAATATTCGGTCAGCTTTGAAGATGAGATAAATGAATTCGCAGGTGTCGTCACAGCTCTTCAGGCAAATATGACAAATAAGGTATCATAAAAACTGAACATTTTATAATAATCGACTATTGACAAAAGCGATTGCTTAGTTTTGTAAAGCTAATAAATATGAAATGATATAAGTACCTTAATAAAGACACGATAAAAAGGGAATTACGTAATTTCCTATTTTCGTTAAATAATATCAATCACAAATAATGAAAATTATAGTAAAACAGATTATAAATTGGCAACTTGTAATTAACGATACGTCGATATATTATACTTTAACATTCAAAAATGTTTTTATGGTAATGGGACATAGAAATGTACATATATGTAATCATTGAGAAAGATAATATTAACATATCCTAAATGAAAAACGAAACCGAAAAAAAGCCACAGAAAATAAAAAAAAAAGGTATCAGTCGCATCTGGGACTCGAACCTCTTTCCGGGACAACCGCTTTACCGACTAAGTCAATGAGACCAGTTCGATTTACGCCATATTCATCGATATCATACCTCAAGACTTGTCAATATTGTCCTCCATTTTAAATCCCACATTATTGACAGCTATCTTTATGATGATTACAAATTTATTCCCGAACACAATTGCAATCTGAATATCCGAAACTAATTTACTTTTAATAACTTAAATAATTCATTAAAAACAAATTGAAGTATATATATGTGTTTGTAAAATAGCATAAAAATGTGTTTAAAATAACTATACATACATAGGAAAGTATATAATTTTTACCTTCAACATTAGCTTTTCTTTTCTGATCTTTCTTGATGCCAGATCTCATACTTTTAAAGATTTTCTCTTTTACTTTTCAATCTTATCACATCATATAAATGTGACTTTTACAAAAAAAATATGCAGGAGAGGGAGCAGATGTAGCTAATAAAATTATATCCCCTTCTATTAGGTGCATATAATTATTTCACACTTTTATTCGAATCACGATGGTAAATAATAAATATTACCAATAATTACATCATTAAAAGGAAAATATGAAATCGAGAAGTATTGAAAAAAACCTGCATAAATAAGGCTTTATGTAAAACGATTCACTATCAGGATAGGTATCATTGATTTAGATCATATATCTGAATGACTCTAAGAGCCGAATTGTACAGTTTTGTTTATAAATATATGATTTTATGCTCTTAATTAAAATGTTAAATATTTGGTGAAGTGCGTGACGCTTTAATTAAGCACAACTTTAAAAGCTTTTTATTAACTGAGGCCATTAATCCGACGAAAGACATTAAAAAGTTACGCGTTCTATTTCTAGAGCGATAAATAAGTAATGCTTGGATTCATTAAGAGATGGGCACTTGTGTGTTTTATATGATATTTCCTTTCAGTACGATGAATGCTAAAATCAACTCTAAAAATAAAATAAATATAAAAATATCTTCTTCTTCTTTAGTCGTTTTCTCTTTGCTGAGGATCGTGACTTTCACTCCAATTTCCCTGATGGACAAACCTCCTCTAATTCTCGCGGTTCTGCGCTGCGTGCATAGCCGGGTACACCGACACGTTCCACGATGTCCGCCGCGACTCCTTACGCCTGTGATATTATTTGTTTGAGATCAACATCTATCATTCTTTAAAAGATTTGTACGATATGTTTGGCAGTGACGAATAGAACTAGCAGAGGAAGAATGAAAGTAGACAGAATGTAGCAGAAATGAAATGTTTGAGACGAGTGAGTTGTGGCTATGTACGATAGTATTACTAATGATGAGATTCTAAATATAATGCAATAAGTCAAATATAATCGTAATAATTAGGTTACAAATGAGAAGATGACGAAAAGAGAGAAATCTGGAGAAAATATGAGAGACAACTGGGTGGAGGGAGATATCGGGGTCACTCTGAGAAGACATTACACTAACTGGTGAATAAAATGCCAAAAAATAAACAGAAAATGTATGTGAATGCAAATGAAGCAAGGACTGTGAACTACGACAGATTTCTGTGGCATTCTTATTGCCTATGTAAGATATGGCGATCTGCGGGATGTCTAGATAGTTTGGAAAAGTTTCATACTAAAACCAATTTTTTTAATTTTTTTGTATAATCTAGGAATCTTCCTATGTTTGTATAGATTTTGAAATTTTTGTGATATTTTTGTATAATTTTGCGTTAGAAAACGACGAATAACCTCTCCCGAAAGCACAGACCGTCTTACTTATTAGATCCTTAGGCGCCGCTTCATCGTAAAATCGGCTTTAAGCCCGGTTTAAATCCATTTTAACTATGCCCGCTCCATGGCAATAAGTCAAGTTTTTCACTATGTTAATAATATTTACACCGCGATCATAATAATGAGGAGAATATTTAGTGCAACGAAGATCAATCCTTTATTCCTCTCGTGACCATTCCATCTCTGATCGTTTTTATAACATTATCACTCGTTGTCATAAATAAGGCCCGCCACGGGGCACGACCCGCCCCTGGGGCCAATAAATTAAGGGCCCTGATAAGTTACAACCAATTTAAAAGTTGTTTAAATGAGTAGGGAATGAGATGTAATATATTTCCAAGACGGTCGCCGTTGAAATATAAATGTAAGACTGTTCCGGGATATTTATGTTGGCGTCGCGGTACTCGGGGCAAAGGATATCTACCTATTAAAGGAAGGGCTGAACCAAGATTATGAATAATTTTTCGTTTGTTTTGTCTTTTAATCAAATACGTATTATCGTGTTTTATGAATTAACTCGTTTTTCTGCCCAGTTTTACCCCCGATACATATACATTCTTATTTCATAGACGTATGATCCGAGAGTGAATGGCAGAAAAAGTAGGAAAGTCAGAGGAAGACATGGCATGATCGAGTGAGAGAAATACTTGAGTCGGACAATGTTAGAATAATAGAAAAGTAAATATGTTAACTTATCTGCTCCTAACAAGTATACGAGTGGGAGATCCCGTGCACTCTTTTATGCTCCGAAAGCGAGAACTTTGGCTTAACAGAACACGCCAATCAGCAAAGCGACTCAACTGCTCAAGGATGCTACATTTTTTTAAAAGAAAGATTTACGTTCCCGGGTTACGAATAACCTGAAACTATTTGCATATCTGCTTTAGTGGGACGCAGATGCGATGCCAACATCTTTGTAAAATCAGGTAGTCATACTAAAAAGGAAATGGATCTGAAGAACACTCTGCAGGCTGATACCGCAAAAAAATACTAGGAATGTATTATATACAAATTCTATGCGGTTAATGAGGAAAGTGTATAAGGTTTAAAAAGACAAAAAATCTCAAATCGTTATGTCTTCTAAATTCTATGAAATATATACTAAAATATCTGAAATTACGTACAGTCGAAAATCAGTGAAGGCAATTTTGAACGTTTTACTTAAAATTTAAGGACGTATTTCATATATAATTTAAAAGATTACAGTTTGAAGATTTTTGTCTTTTGAAACCTTACACATTCCCTAACTATCCCTTAAGAATTTATATATAAATCAATCAATGTCTTTGCCTCAGCAGATTAAAAAGTCTGTATTTTTGGGTCCTGGCCATTAAATGGAAGAACAATTCTTCTTATATTGGAAACGAAAAGAGCAAAGCAAAGCCATAATAAAAATATCTTCGTCGTCGAGTTCCTACACAATTCTTTGCTTTTGCCTCAATATGTTATGTAAGCTAGTCCGAAAATCTCCGGTTTTCGAGATGAAGCTTTCGGAACATCAATTTTCCACTCATAATAAAACTTCTGTCCATCAAATGAACACTTACGGCAGTCATCAAATCAATACAGCAGGATGTTTGGCAGTTCAAACGATTCTCTCCACATGGATCCCAGACATTATTCAAATTTAGGAAAGCATTATAGGGCGCATTCATTTAATATGGCAATAAAAGCTGTATGATTTATCCGAGAAGAGCTTTAGCAAAACGCAGACAAAGTCAGCGGAAAGTATAAATAATCGCCTATAAAGCCTAAATAGCACTATTTCTTTCGAAACGTTTATTTACGACCTCATGCAAGTTCTCGTTCAAACCGCCATACATATATACACGTTAGTCAGACGTCAGAGTGGATAAATAAAGATTTATGTCAGACTTGTGTGTGGTGGAGCCTTTATGATTTCATGAATAATTATCATGCCCGACGTTACACAAATTTAAGCCCGATTCACTAAAGCCACGGCAGCGAGTATGGGTATACCGCCGATAGATCAGTTGTAACCGCTCACTCCTTCTCATAAACGACACATTTGACAAAAAGAGACATTACAACAGTGCTCTCAATGGCAGAACTTTAAATATATTGAACTCTAGCACGAGTGGAATGCCCTCATTAAATACTAGTAGCGAATCAACTTAGCCGTAAGTACTTTTATATGGGTAGGTGTCACTATTCAGAGTTATTACACGTTTATTTTGTGCGTCCTTCTTGCATGATATGACAAATTGACAACCTGGGCGGTAAAGCCAACCTTATGGAAGATGGTTTGCAGGACTCAGTGCAAGGAATTTATTGTAGTAATACATGATTTATTTTACTTAACCCTCGATCTCCAATCCAAAGCCAACAAATCATTCTCCCACGGAGGTAGTCAAATTGTATATTCGTCCTGTTTCCGTTCTCCATTCCATTCCTGTCGCCTTTCTATACATTCCAATATTGGAAGCTTGAGGCTTCCACTTCCTCCAGTTGAAGCTCATTTTATGGTCATCGCATTTGTCCGCCCCAGGAAGTCCTCGATTTGGCCCTAGGTTGTAAATCTTGGATTTTATGAATGGATTGAATAACATCGCGAAAATCTTGACGTAGATAGATGATTGTTAACTCGTTAATCATTTTTTATATATTTTTGGTGATTAAAGAAAAACATTGACATAAATTTGAGTTTGCTGCACTGAGTTAAAAACTGTAATAAATTTAAATGATTGAAACAAAGAATAACACTGCCAAAATATATATTTTTATTTATTGATAATCTTGCTATAAATACTTAACAATAATAAATCAAGAGATGTAGATATTCTGAAACCAGTATTGAATTATTTAATATTTTCGGGAGAGTGATATATTTATTACAGCGTTCCAACTTTTCCGATAAATCCTTAGCGGATATATTACCATGGCTACTGGCTAGTGTTAATGCAATTAAACAAAATTATTAAGTATTTGGGGATTATTGTATGCTTACAGCTATCTAATTTCGAGAAGTATTTATTCACAATAGGTACGGTGAATATTAAAAACAAAACACGTCGCCATAGATGAAATCTCCCATAAGTGCGTGGCTGTTTCAAAGGGGGTTCTCGAAAAGCTGCATACACAAATCGTAGATTGTGGATCTGTGAAGATGCTGCACTGCGATGAAGGAATGAATCGAGCAAGGCATGACAGGTGGACCTAACACGGTGGGAGAGTTTGAAAGAAAACGGCGTGTTAGAGAGAAAGTAAGGAAAGTGACGATTCTTATAAGGAAAGCAAAATAAATTTCAACGCTGAATTTTTTTCAGCTTTTCTTTGTAGAATTGACAGTGGTTTCTTAATTAAACCTTCGTTGAATTTTGTTGTAATTTAATGATCTAAATGAATTTTTCTAGACTAAAAATAAAAAGATTAGATGCCTAGCTAATTTTTAAGGAGCCATTATTTTTAAAATATCGCTCAAGAAAGACTTTAAGAAAATAAAATATTCTTCAGTTGTCTTACAGCTATCTTACTTAGGTCATGGATATTGCATAGTATAGAAAAATGCAAAATTCACAAAGGTACCTACATAATTATAACAAATATCAATATCTCATTTCAGTTATGAGAGACCATGTGTAATCAGTTATTTTTCTCATTGAAGAAGTTGCTGTCACAATATATTCTTGCTTATGTTGAAAACATACCAGTCTGACTATAATATCCCTAACAGGGTGAAACCGGTATGTTGTTTTTTTCTGGGTATAAAAGGTTTTCATAATAATATGAAGAAAAATACTAAAGAGTGCAATTCCTCAGCTGTCTAAGTTCTCCGTCACGATACAAGTGATGGTAGTTAACAGTGGCGGCTCGTGACTTTTGAGTGAGCTAGAGTGCTAAAGAAAAATCATTTTCGGCTTCAACAACATTAATAACGTCGTATTTTTCAATCTTAGCACTCTAGCTCACTTAAAACTCACGAGCCGCTATTGGTAGTAGTGTTGATACAAGTGATGGTAGTAGGAGATTTCCATAGATTTTATTGTCAGGTTATTCGTAACCCGGGAATATATGTCTTTTTTTAAAAAGAAAAACTAAAAACGGGAACTTTGAATACGTTGAAACCTTTCTTCCCAATGAGCTTTCGGATTTTTATGGTGGGGTGTATAATTATTCTTTTAAAATTTAACTCGGTTTTTTCAGACCGCTTATGTAACTACAATATTTTACTTAATTCCATATGGATTTTCACTATTCGACAGCATTACACAATCCACTCTCTTGATCTCCCACCATCGGCACAAATCTGAAACATAATCAATCATCCGTCCAACTGATTGTGATGTTATTGTTAATCTCGGCAGAGCGGATTTACAGGGCATTCAAGTTGCCAGGGAGCATTACTCCTCGGCAAGTGAAAAATGAGCAAGTCATTCGCAATGTATGGGCTTTTTTCTGGTGCAGCGAAGTAGAACCGTAATTATTAAATCTCTTCTCACATGGCAACAACTGTTGCCAGAAAGTTTGAAGATGTATTTGATCCGCCGCTTTTATTGATCGTCTCACAAAAAGCATACAGCTTAAAACCGTCCTTCTTAAATTTTTCATTAGATGTGCTCACCACCCCTTCCATAGAATTCAATATGAACACGATTAGCTCCGTCCTGAGCGCGAGAAGCGTGCGACGCATGACGTAGACAAGTGCGAGCAAGTATTAAAGCAATAGTTGAACTCTAACGCAAAGGCCCGAACGGTCCAAATTGAATTCGTTTTCCCTTTTGACTGGTAAAAAATGTTTTTTAGGGATTTTTACGAAAGAGAACACTGAAGAAATAATCCCGTTAGAAGTTTGTTGTGGATGTATCCTTGTACCTGAAGTAAGGTTAAATTTGACCTATAGCTGGTGAAATGATAATCCAGTTTCATATATTGAAAATCTTTCTTAAACAGGGACTAGTGAAAAATTGACGATATCAGTTTTTTTTATTGTAGTTGTGTAAAGACCATACTTCCATTAACTCAACGGGACTCACGCCCCATTAAATGGCTTGTATTCTATTTACCTGGTGATAATTACCCCGAGTTGATGTATTAATATTATGATAAGTGTTATTTCTGAATTACATTTTTTAAAATTTATGTTATAGAAACATCAAGATACTACTAATAAAAATAAAACTAAAACTAAAAATGTTAATAAAGCTTTAATTAACGTTTGATTTTTTTTAAAACGTTCCAATAATTCTTCAAAAATTACCCTCCTTCGGAAAGAACAAAAAAAATATGAAAATTTTCCTTGAGAATTCTCTTATTATGAGACATTTATCAAAAGTTAACGTTATAAATTTACAAAAAATAATAGTAATTGACATACACAATAATGATATGTAAAAAAAGCGGCCGGGTCGAACATGTCGGTAAGACATCATCTGTAGAGTACCTAGAACTGCGGGGGCCAATAAGGCAAGCTAAAAAAATATTTACAATTACCCTGCCGGGTAAATTTTACCCAGTAGCGAGTCCCGCCTAGTAAATTTCCCTTATTTTACCCATGAACATTTATAGTAATGAGGACTCTGTGAATTAAACATCTTAACGGACGCGGACGCCCTCTCCTTGCCCGCCAATATTGTAGTGACGGTATTTATTTTCTAAGCTTTAAGCTATAAATGCATTGAATAAAGTATAAAAATATTTGTGTCACTTTACTAAACGCTTATTTTTAGGCTCTTTATTTAGTGGTGACTGTGTGCGCCCTGTGGCCTGTGCCTTAAATCGAGCAAATGTATTGTAAAACCTTACAGATCGTGTTTACATTACAATACCGGCGGAGGTGTTTGACTGGGTCAGCTGAACGTTGAACATAAGGCAAGGCAAGGCGACGCAACAGGTAGGGTGATTTACACAACACAAGTCCGTGCAAATCTGTTAACTTCACTGGCTACAAATTAGTTTCTCCCGGAGGGAATTGCATTAGCTGCAGCTGCTAAAAGCGGATGCCACTGAGAATGTTATGTGCAAATTCGTGAACTGCACGGGTGCAGTGAAAAGTATGAAATACGATGAAATGAATTAACGTGAAAAAATTCAAGCATTAAAAGGACATCGTAATTCTCTTTGTAGTTTAGTCTTATTTTTATATGTTTTGTAAATATGAAATATCAACTGCTCTAAGTAAATGGGAAATTTCTCCATTTTTGGAAAGTTTGTAAGGCTCACGAATTGTATTTATTTATTTACGCCCTTGGGGCTTTTACATAAACAATTAAATTGGTGTATTAACAATAACTTAATAAATTAATTTAAAAATTTGCTTTGTATTCACCACTTTATTAATTAATATACACATGTTTCGAAAGCGATAATTTCTTCATAAGAAATATATAGAATACTAAAAATGATAATGTCAAGAATAGACAAATGATAAAAATACAACACAATAATGTAAAAATCGACAAATTATAAACTTAAAAAAAATTAAGTCTTGAAAGTAGGTAAGTACTCGTAATTTATTAAAAATGTAAAAATAATAAATATAAAAATTGTGAAGTAATTTAAATTAATTTATATTAGAAATTTAAATTAATATTTATTTTTTGTAAATCTACTGTTTATCCTGATGAGGGAAGCTTTGCTTATAAAACATGTAGATATTTATATACGAAAAACATTTGTGAAAACAAATCACTTCTTATTAATTATATTAATAATGACGCCTCACACTTATCGAAGAAAATATAAATTTAAAGGTCAAAATTCCAATTGAAAACATTAATAATGTAAGTTTGATGAATCGATTGCATCTAATAGACGAATGACAGGAGAATTATTTCAGACCTAGTTTTATTATATAAAGTCATTAACCACCTAGTTGACAGCCCTACCATCGTCGCCACTGTTAAATTCCTTGAACCAACGAGGAAAACAAAACAAAATATAACATTTTTCTGCAATTTCTACCAATCGTTTAAAGAAATTATTTACCTAGTAATAATGTGTAATAACACATAAACATAATTTTTTCCAGTTATATACATGGGATGAGCAATAGTGGTGGGCGAAGCGGCTCGATGATCCGGATCACTGACTTAAGACGCTCTAACACGATACTTTTTTCGTCCAGTTTTCATGCGGATTGTCTTTACAGAGAGCTCATTTAGTGATCCGGCTCACTAAACCGATCCGCTTCGCCCACCGCTAATGAGCAATGTTATATTATTCATATTGGCCTTATACTAAACAATGTAAAATAAAAAAAATGATCAACAAAATGAATCAATGAAAAAATCAGCATAAGAAAATGTAACATAAGGAGTAAAAATCAACATAAAAAGTGAGCTATCATTATGAAAGCAGTTTGTTAAAGGAATATGAAAAGGAATTAAAAATAACATAAAAAGTATAGAATAATAATGATTCAGAACTACTTCGGCTCAACATCATCATTATTTATTGGGTACACGATAATTAATCACTCACCAGGTTGTTTAACTTTCCATTAACTATTTTAAATAATAATAAAATACCACAAATTTTTCTTCGCTTTGACAATTCGGGTAATTCAAGAAATTGCATCAACTCACTGTAATTTCGATTTTCAATTGGAATATGTTTCTAATTTATAATTTATGTGCTTTAAAAATTTAAGCTGTATTCTTTCAATTAGAGAGAAGACTTGTATTAAAAAATGCTTCGGACTAGCGTTTTGTACAAAGTTTCAAGTTAATTCTTAATACAAAACCGAGACATTTAAAAGCCTTATTTGTAACTAACTAATGTGTACCCGGCCTTGCTCGGGTACAATAAATGATTTGACAGCGAAAGTAACTATCTCCAAATAAAGAAACATTCAGTGGAATATTTTATTTCATACTAAACGTTTATATTTTCAAAACATATCTAAATCATAAAGTTCTTAAGTAGCTACCTACTCGTGTTTTCCATTTTAAAAATATTCTACCATAAAAAACCTTCTTCTTTTGAATATGCAATCTGTGGCTAACCAGAGCGTTATATATATAGGATAACCTAAACAAAACATGGCGGGTTCGATGTTTTTCATACTAATTTTAAAACGTAATAGCAACAGTTTTACATATTGGATTTCATTAAAACTTTCTAAACCTTCCCGGCGCTAATAAAAAACTGTGTTATTTTCAACGAAACCCGTCGAGTTATTTTCGAGAACATCGAGGACAAACAAACAAACTTACATTGATTTTTATACGTTTAGATTACATAGTCTGATCATCAAGAATATTATATTACTATTACAATATTATATATGTACATAATCAAAGAAGTACGACAACCTGTGTTGAAAAGAAAGTCATTAAATTATTTAAAAAAAAATTAAAAACTAATTAATGAAGCGTCGTGATAAAAAAAAGCAAGTAAAGCGAGTTTTTTTAATTAATTAAAGATAATACTGTCCTTATGCAAAAACTTTGATGAGTTTTCAATTCAGATATATTATTTACACAATTTATTAAAAATCACATAAAGTCGATGCCATTGGAAGTAACTGTATTAAATACTTCAAGTAGAACACACCGTAGTCGTTTTATAAGCCTAGAAAAAAATTAAGTTTCAGACCTACATACATACTTAGAGATTTGACTGAAACCGTTCTACATTGTTAGGGAATATTACACAAAGGAGATGTCCTTTATACTTTATGTATGTAAATAACAATAATACTATTTGTTTATTTCAGCTGACCAGAGTGGTGAGCGCAATACTATGTCTGCTGTATAAAAGCATACATCTAAATAAATTACATGATATGAAAATGAATATAAAATAAAAAGGAAAACATATTTAGCACTTATACGACGACGGCTTGAGGGAAATTTTTCATCTATGGTGTAGGGGCGCGCCCTGCCACTGGGCGACTGCATGGACAATAGTGTTTTGTAATCTCCGGTAGCGCTGACCCGTCCCAGCTATTCTGTTGCGCATCGAAGCAGTGAACCCATGCCCCCTTTCTTCTGCGAACATTAGCGCTGCATCGCCAAGGGAGGCCGAAAGCGCCCTGTATGCGTGGTTATACTGTAGTGTGTAGTGTTAACTCGAGTGTGTTCATGATGCCTTGTATATACCTTGTCCATAATTCGCTAGTATAAAAGCTCATGTAGCATATCTGGAATAGTTGCTTCTTCACCGGAGGACTACTCCTCCCATTAAAATGCTCCTTCCATAACCAGGAGCTTTTCAACTAATGTAGAGTTAGAATAAAATTTAAAAATAATGAAACCTCCATTGTAACAATGATCATTGTATCATAATACTATGCATGTATGTTTTATATAAATACATATTATTTTAGTTATAGGTACAATATGTTAGAAAATTTCTAATGTATTTGTTAATATGGAAATTATTTATTTAATTTCAATAGTTATAGGGCTTTTGCATAATCATATTATTATTACATAATAGTAATAAAATTAGGTATTCTGCCAATATCCACCGAATTAGTGTTAATGAAAATTTGAATATGAAATGTTTTAGTTAATAAACATTTATAAAAATTGGCAAGGAAATAGTGTGGAAATTCATTTTGTAGTTTGGAATAACGTCTCATTTTCGCTTGTTTTATAACCATGACACATAAAAGTTACAACTGCTTTGATCTAGTACAATTAAGACATTCCCACTTTAGAAAATATTGTGAGACTGGTGGAAATGTAAAACCATGTCAAGCAACATTTTGATTTTGAATGGTGAACTCATACCGGTGCGATACCGGGAGTGGCCTTTCCGCCACACAACTCAGTGCTGACACACACTCCTCTTTTTTACAGTTATTCCACACAGGAGGCCCTGGGGGAAATAATCTCTCAAGACCTTTGTCATCTTTGGGGATGCTCCTTGCTTCCCATTCATTGAACGTCTAGATTTTGAGTATTCTTGTATTCCATGAATAAGTGGGTAACGGTAACCCACCCCTTGAGTACTTACACGATGTCAATGGAATCGGCATTTTGCTTACAAGGCGATCACGTAAAACATTGAAATCAGTTTGAAAGTGTCACCGCCACCCCCCTTAGTGGTGAAAATAAAAATATCTCCCAGTCACGGAAAGACTTACATCGAGGGTTGCAGGATTTGCTCAAGTTTTAAACAAGAAACAATTCGGACATAAAATTTATCATAAATATATCATATTTGTTTAACTACTGGTTTCGTATCACTGTTAATTAGAAAACAAGCCGTGTTATTTCCATTTTTTAAGCTTATTGCGCTTTATTCACATCTACCAGCACCGCGCAGAGCAGA
This sequence comes from Halesus radiatus, assembly GCA_022606495.2. Taxonomy (NCBI): domain Eukaryota; kingdom Metazoa; phylum Arthropoda; class Insecta; order Trichoptera; family Limnephilidae; genus Halesus; species Halesus radiatus. The sequence goes on along the minus strand of JAHDVE020010014.1, from coordinate 27,522 downwards.
ACAGTACAGTACAGGCACAGCACAGACGCGAGCATTCACATTACACCGCGTGCCACAGCACAGACATCATAGATGCGAGTACAGCTATCAACTGAACTGTCAACTGAGGGTTAGCGTCCACAACATGTTTGAGGATTTTATAATCCTATTCCCATATTTACTATTATTTTATAACCTGAATTCCCTAACCAATTCACTCAATTTACCATTATCCATCTTCTCGGTTTTAGCAATATTTGCGTCTAATGACGCCTACTGACGAATATGGCGGTGATAACGGCATGTATTCATACTAACTGCGCAGACGCAGGCGTCACAAGCGGTCGCCAGCACGTCAAAATATTTTAGCTGGTAATCTCGGCCGGCGATGGCCCGTGCATGTGCGGATACGTTACGCTTACTAACGCTGTAATATGAATGTGTTCATAGATAATATAGGCAACTAATTCTGTTGTGTCTGTACTGTACTGCTCTGCACTGTGCGGTGCTGATAAATGTGAATAGACCTTTAATTATATTAAGTCTTCGGGTAACATCGGTGCCTTCTGCATGAGAAATTCAATACAGGGCCTCAAAGGAAGGCAGAAATGCAATAATACTGACATGTTCGTCGCAAATTAATATGATACAAAGGAGAAATTAGTAAAGCATTATCATCCTATTATGAGATTCTTGAAATCTTGCGCACAAAGTCAAGTTTATATCAGACAGGATGCTCATCATTTAGCAATTATTTTTAATTAATAATCTTAATAATTGTGGACCGTAGAAAATTAAAAACAAGTAGTTCATCATAGACACAATTTAAGTTTGGAAGTTAGTTTAGATCGAATTTCCACTTACAACATATGAAGATTGGTTTATCTCGCGGAAAATAAATTAAAACAATTTAAGTGATTGATAAAAACAAAGTATAAGGTTCGGTAGCGCAATGGCATAGCGTCCACTCGGCAAGCTGAAGCTATCGAATTTGATTCTGGTCGCAATCAGATTTTGTGCGAGCACCTAATTAATAGATTTCTCTGTCACGAGAAGTTATGACAATCGTTGGTGATATTATATAAAATATTTTCATTGATCATGCTTCTTGTATAATAAACACGAGACTCAGAATATCGAAAACAATAAAAGCTTTATCGTGATCACAGTTATTTTTAAGATTAATGATTAATGTCGTAAAAAACATCTCACTTCAAAATTAATAATGCAACATATCAATCATGTTTACACAAAAATTCAATCCAACATCCTAACTAATTCCAGCGATGATTCTCCCCTTCGCTCACAGTCTTTTTTCACTTCTCCCGGATCGCTGAAGCGGGGAAGAACCGGCGAAGTGCGGGGAAGGACCGGGAAGCGCGGGGAAGGGCGGCGGAACACAAGACGTATTGAGTGCTTGATGGTGGAAGAAGTCGGAGGCGAGTTTAAGTGTTGTTAGTCGAATGGGCGGACGACTCGCAGCGACAGGATGATTAATGATCAGCGTCTTGCACTAATGACTTTTGTTCTTCAAATTGTATCCTTCTATCTATCCTATCTTATAGCCCCTTGTTGCCGCTGGCGCAGGAGACGGGAGAGATAGTTTGTTCAGGCATTACGTAAAAATAAACATGACATTATTCAATAAGATTATTTCTTTAATAAAAATTGTCACAATCCCTAAGTATCTGTAATATTTAAAATAAAAACTTTATCTAGGTAACATTTTCAACAATAATAATAAAAAATTGTAAGATTTCTGAAGCAGCAAAATTTCTCCAACGGTGAGCTCTGGTGTATTAAAACTGGAAAAAACTTATCTCTCCTGAATTTCAGTTTTATTAAGGCAAAACAAAGCCGATGCCTTTAAATATTTTTTTTATAATTTTTCAAAAACAACAAAAAATTTATATCTACTCAGAAAAAGCAGGATTATAAAACTTTACCATTAATTTTTGTAGAATTTTTGAATGGCTTTGGAATTAACTAACAACAATTAGAAATAAAAGCAAAATTTTCTTCTACCAGATTAACTTAACTGCAATTTAAAAAAATACATAAATGTATGGATCCGCTGAATTGGGTAGGTATATATTTTGGGTAAATTATTTTGTTACATTTCAGCCCTGGCAAGACAGTGTCGGCTAAACCTTAAGATGGTCGACACGAAGATCGGCGTAAATTTACAAGGCAATAGATTGTGGATTTATCTATGTCTATTTTAGATTCAACACGGAGTAAGCTTAATACTTGTACAAGCGTAGAGTTTGCTTACAGTACGCGAGCTTTAAGCTCGAGCGTTGACATTTATAGAAATAATTTGTTTCTGTGATAGTGTTCTTGAATCTCTCTTTGTCTACTACTTATCTGTCTGTAAACTGTACTTACATTTTTTCTATAATTCTTTAGAAAATAACATGATTTGTCAACGGATTGGTCGAGATTTCATATTTCAAAATTAGATGAAAATTATCATAAAAAGATAGATAATCTGTCCATTAGTGTCCAATGACATTTAGTAATTTAATTCTTAGCGACTACATTAATAAGCATGTGAAAATACAAAATATCGTGAAAGTATAAAAATATTTAGAAAATAACAGTTTAATGCAATATAGTATATAAATTATTATATTTTGTAAACTATTTGATCTTTTAGTGTTATTTCATGGTCCTCCTCACTTGAGGGTCCTGCGCTGAGGCGGACTAGAATTGATTACTTTGATGTCATCTAATTAGGTGCATCTTCTAGGTCGTTTTTAGTTCTGTTTTTAGGGTTGTTTCATTGATCTCTTTCAGCCAGACTTTAATTATTGACTTAAATTAAATTTAAAAAAATGTGGCACCAATCAAATAATTTTAATTTTAATACAATTTTCAAAAATACCATTTTTGTTGGAGAAACCTGGAATGTCTAAAATTAAAAAAAAAACTCCCTTTCTACTGCCCATGCTCAATTTTAAACGAATATTATTAATGCAGCCATTAATAATGGTATTTTAATAAATTCTAAAATATACCTATCGCAGTCCAATAATTCCTTGGGAATACAAGAATTTTTCATGTTTAGGTAGTTAATAATTTCGTTAAATGTCTATCGATAGTTTTGTTTTCATTACTCGTTACTTCATTTTATACCCTTATTAAGTACCTAATGTATATTTTGTAATGGGTTGGAGAAAATTTTGACTATTATAAACTTATATTAATTTATTTGGATCGTTCATCATCGCACATTCTCTGAAACTCGAATCGTTCTCCAATATCGCACATCAGTCGTCCCTCAACAGAGATGTCATCTCCGCACAAAATAACAATAATAATGTGCCAGGGGAGATGAAAGCCAGATGCTTTGAAATTTCCGCCTGTCAACGCGTAATGAGCGTAATTGCACTCGGACGTACCGCGCGACAGTAGCGCCATCCATCAGCGCCGGGCAAAAAGGCAAACACATTCCCGCCACTCAGATATTCCTTTGTGTGCGCGAACTGCAAAGACATCGGCGAAATGACGGCAAGATGGCCGCCCGTCAAAAAGATTCGGCCGGGAAATGCGAGAGGAAGTCCTGATGCTGGATACAAAGATTTGCCCAGGGGTCGAAAAACCATTGCACGTGAGCTCAGAAATAGGTTATATATAGATATCTCTTAGTAAGGTCGCTGCAGAATGCATGTTTGTTAGGATGTCAATTAAGTCCCTTTGCTCTCTAATCGTGAATTTAAGGGAGGAATTAGACCTGCGGCGCAGTCATTTACTAGTTTTATCGTTTGGCTATCGATTATTAGAACACCTGGAACATTGGCGTTTTACTAAAAACTCATGTCAATAAAATAAGTCTCTAAGCCATGGTAAGATAATACATAGAGATAACTCTACGAGATAGACCATGTTATAACAAATATATAGTTTATTAATTTTTCTTATATCACAGATAACGAAAAATAGGTATCAGAATAATAATTCAAATGAGCAGAGTAGGTACACTGAGAGAATAAATGGTGAAATACTCTTCTAAGCTGGAGATCATGAAAATAAAGGCTACAACGAAGAACGTAGCGGAGAAAGATGAGTTGGACTAAAATGACAGAAAAGAGGATACCCAGCGAACAAGCAATATAGAAATCAATACAATACAAATATTGCATAATAATGTTATTGCACGATGTTTGACGTAGTCTAGATGTGTACGTGACCTATTTGTTTTTGTATTTCTGTACTGATTTACGAACGTTAGATTGGAGACTTCGTACAGACAAAGTGGGTACAATGTGAGGGACGCCTGAAGTTTAGTCGGCGTACCAAGAATAATTTATCGCGTGATTTGTCACCCACTTAATTGAAAACGAGACAAAGCTTTGAAGTATTTGTCTAGTGTAGTATCTCGAAAGTTTCTGTTCGTCTTTGCTTTAATTAAAAATTCTGTAAAAAGGAACCAGTCTCGTAAACATCTTGGCTTCAGGCCCGGTTAAAATACAACGAAAATTTTGTAATATTTCTGATTTCCAACGAAGAACAAAATTGTATAGGGAAAAATGCAACCTGAGAAAAGTAAAAAAAATCTTATTATTGAGACAAAATAAGTAATTCTTTTCATTATTGTGAATTATTCGATTATACACAAAACATAATCAGAATACAGAGATAGTCAGAATCAAAAATACATTGAAAAATTATGTAGGTGCATTGAGTGAAAAACTATATTTCGAACAATTTACGATTCCTTGGTTGAAAACAATTTTGGAATCCAATGACGCTATTAATCGATATTAATCAAACAAAACAATAGATTATTAATGAATACAAACATAAAACCAGCTATTAGACAAAAACAATTTTTATAAAAAAAATTGTTTTACTGTAAGCAAGAAAATATGTTGGTAGATTTATTTTTATTTTTATATGAATGCCGCACAAGAGTCCCAACTGCTCCCAACCGTCTGGAGCCAGTGAAACTATGACATCACTAATTGGGGAATTTTGTGAGGCTGAAGGTATTGGGGAGGGAAAGGAGAAGGGAAGAGGAAAGTGGGAAATACTTGGCTATTCAGAGCTGGTCACCAAACACGGCTAAAAGCCATTTCAACCAACGTTTTAATTCTGAATGGTGGTCTTTCACCAGGGCGATACTGAGAGTATCTTCCACTCTGAAACGTGCGCAAATTATTTTTAAATGAATTAATTGTGAAACAACACAAATTAATTAAATAAAATTTACTTGCGCACGCCGGGATTTGAACCCGCGACCTTTGGATTCCTAGTCGAGAGCCTTACCCCTTGACCATGGAGAGATAGGTTCTAGTTACCAGTTTGCATCAATACACCGATGCAATCGTAACTTATTGAAAACTCGATAACCAATCTTCCGATTATTACAAATAATAACGATATTATTCTTCAGCGCTTAATCTTTTAATCTGACAATAAATCAGCCTGGACTTCTCTTTCATAGTTTCCAGCATAATAAATTACCCTTGATCTGGATCTGACTCCTTCGATGATTTCCTATAACGATAATAATAAATTATAAATTATTCTGACGCTCAAAGAGATCGGGGACAAAGGAGGCACGTCAGGACTGTCTCATTCGTGAATAACTTAAACGTTTTAAAAACACATTTGTTTCAATTAAACTTCACTTCACGGATTATTTTGTTACATTCGTCGGAATTTATAGTGAAAATTGCGAAGAGTATCCTCGTCCGCTCTATCTTTTGTCAGCGATGGCTTTGTCTTTTATTAACGGAGGTCAGAAATATCTGAAGTTGTCGACGTTAATTGGCCCATACACGGGATGACAATAAAACTTGATAATTGTGGGTATTGGTTGGAGATGGCGAATGAGACTTACTTATTGATATTGACACTGCACTACCTCAAGGAATCAAGATTGAGTAGCTTAGCTTGTGCTTACATGCATCGAAAAATTGAATGTAATAATTTAAATTGAAAAGTTATTAATGTTAACTTTAAATTTTTATCGTTTTAAAATTTAATTTGTAGAACTCTATTTTATATATATTTTTTTTTAATTTAAAATTAACTGTTGTTAAATTTAATAAAACGGTTTGTTCATAAAAAAATGTTGCTAGGTAATTATTTTTTTGTTTCGCTTGACAGCTGTTTCGCCTTTCGAAGGCATTATCAAACTGTAATAAAAATAATTGAATAATAATTACCTGGTAGAACTTTTTTTTATAAATAAATCGATTTTTTAAATTGAATAAAAAAATGAAGAGTTTTTCTTAAAATTATTTTGGAAAATCGCCATCACAGATGGTGTTAATTTCAATATTTTAGGAAAACACTTTATCACGTAATGCTTTTAAAAATATTACGAAAAACTGTTTGTTTGCGTATGTACAATGTAGGTACATAAGGAATATGAAATTGAATAAATAATTATTGTACGAGTATGTTTAAAGTTTAATTTCTTCAAGAAACTTAGAAAATATGCATTATATATGTCACAATAAAATACTATATTTTTTTAAATGCAATTTCGACTATTAGTGCTTTATCAAGTATATTTATAAAGGTGCTAATAAAGAGTCAAAATCAATATATAAAAAAACCGCATAATTAGTCTTCTTTGTTTTTTAGGTTTAAAATTTGAACTCCGTTTAACGGTTTCCGTTGAACGCCGAATCTCGACAAGTTTCCACTTTGATCAAATCAGATTAATGTATAACGGTCTTCCTGTTATGTTTTTTAGCTGATAACAATTTGACCTAAAGCTGAAACGGGCCGAAAATCATCGATTGTCAATTTGCATAATTATTTTTTTTTTTTTAATTTTGGAATAATGAAAATTAACAGATGCTGATTTTTTTCCCATTTGAACAGCGCAAACAGTCATATTTTTTAAAACTAATTTATTGCATTACTGAATTTATATCAGCACTTCCATACATCAGGGCTTTAAGGTCGTCGGAATGACTGAACGGAAGTCATCGGTAACTCAGCGCAGTCAGCGAGTCAGGAGTCAGCCAAAGAAGCGCTCAGTCCGCAGCGTCCTGATTAATTTATTCCATCTGCAACATAAATCGATCCCGATAGTGATGGATGATCCCTCGTGACGCTGGGAGGCATCTCAGTTGCCGCTCCGATCGAAATAACTTCCACTGTCGTGGTTGTCAGCGTCGTTTTATTGATGCAACTTTCAGCGGATGATAATACTAAATAATCGCTGAGCACGTTTTCGCTAATTTATTACGCGGATGACATTAATATAGGATAAAATTAATCATTGTTTATTAAATTTTTCGTACAGCTGAATAAAACCATCTACCATTAATTTTATCTCGGGTACATACTTCTAATGCATATACTTTCGCTAAATGTAGTTTCTGGTCTTCCACTTGATTGGAGTGTATGTTTAACCCGCGTAACGTGTAACCTAAATAGTATTTATAATAATAATACGAGTAAATTTCTATAGCGCAGTTTTGTGAAGGTTCACCTCAAGTGCGCTTTGTACTAACTAACCTAACCTAATATATTTGTAAAATAACAGATATACTACATAGCATATCTGTTATAGTATATATGCAAATTAAAACTATGACATAAAAGATTCATGAGCAGGTATTATAATATAATAATTTAGAAACTAAGGGTGTAAATCATCAAATATCACATAGGTATAAATAACAAGAGAGCAAGAGAAAATTATGTTACATTACATAAATGATTTTTCAGAGGATACTAAGGAAATTATATAGTATTGTCACACATATGATGATTTTTATTTATTTTTATACGTCTGAAAACTTTAAATGAATTTTTATTGCTGGATTTGATGCCAATCGTTATGTATGCAATCATTTAAATAAACGATCGTCTCCTAATTACACTGACAGTTAAAATATACACTGTTTTTAATAAAACTCTATGAATTGATTAGGTGAGTTAGGAAACAATCTGTAAGTTAAGAAAGAGTAGTTAAGTTAACAAAGTGAAAAATGAATATTTATTTTAACTTAGTTAATTTAATAATAAATAAATAATAAAATTGTTATTAATTGATAAACTAAAGTTCTTAAAAACTTAAGACAAGATTTTTGTGCATAGCGCAAAGGGTAACAATTATTATTTTTATAAACAATAATATAGCATTATCACCGGAGGCCGGGGAGTTCGGTAGGATTGACAATGTTCGGTCAGATGTTTCACATGTGCCGAAAGCGCAGCCGTCTCCGGGTCAATACAATTCCATCTGGTTACCATTGTTTTATGGCTTCTACCTGCGTAAAATAAGCAATGTTGTTTACAGGTGAAAATATAATAAAAAAACAGTAATTATTGAATGGAACACTAGTATATATTGATTAACTTGGCGGGTTTGCGATAAGCCGACGTAGTTCAACGGTAGAGCATCTGACCGGACATTAGAAGGGTGCGGGTTCGAGTCCTGCCGGCGACATTTATCTTTGCTCGGAAGGTTTTTTCAATTTGGATGAGTGTTTTATATTAATAATTATTGTTTATAAAAATAATAATAAAATTGTTATTTGCGTAGAATTGAAAAAAAAACTGCTTAACTACTACTATTCGGTGAAAATAAAATTAAAAGCTTGGAGCTCTTTGTATTTTAAAAAAACTAAAAAAATAATTATATTCACTTCTACTTCTTCGTAAAGTGGAGGAGAGTTGGTGGAGGTCATAGTGGGATGCTGAGGTGATTCAGCCAATCGACAACATCGGGAATCACTTGGTTCAGCACAGATGTGCCATAAGGATACTGATGAAGAGGACATTCTTCTGCGATGTGTTCTGTTGTTTGGATATGTCTACATTCACAATATTTGGAATCCTTAAGGACCTATTTATGCATCATATACGCACAACGGCTGTGACTGCACCGGATGCGGTTTAATGAGGTCCATGTCTTCCGACGGAGAGAGAACCTTGGGAATTTAATAGTAGGGTCTACAACAAGGTGCTTTTTGTGGACCCTACTATTAAATAATATATCAAGTTATTAAAATAAGTGTATGCCAAGATCGAGTTATTTGGCGGTCCCTCCTCTCTGCCTACCCATGCGGAGAAACGGCGTGATAGTTAGTTAGTTAGTTGAGTTATTAAAATATTATATTGGACACATCATATTATATCAAACCTCAAAGTAATTATTACTTTTATGATTGTAACAACTAATAAAGTAAAAATAATGGTGTAAAATTTATCATTTAATTTCAAATAAATACCTATTCTTATAACACGTAAAATTAATTTAAAAAATATATTATGGGGGGAAACTTACCCGTCAAGCACGTTTTTTTGCATCCAAATACAGTAGTAAGTTCGCAGCATCTCGCCAACCCCGGTGAGATGGGATGATAGTCATGAGTCATGACGACCGGGCCTTGAATGATGGAGCGGTCAACAGCATCCGTTTGATGTTGCCTTCACGAGAGACCGCGAGGCATTGCTGGAAGAAGTGGAGAGGATATGAAACTGTGGTAATTAAGGAAAAAATTTTGTGTTTCGGTAAATCAAAACATTTAATTTTTTTTTTCTTCATGTTCCATTTTCCTCCCCTTCACCTTTACTATTGATTCTCTTTCTTTTCACCTAACAAAATCGCTTGTAATATATTTTTTATGAATAAATCAAGATTTTTATTTTTCTTTGTTTTAACATCAGCTATGTGTAATTATAATTATTGCACGTTAGAAAAATAGTTCATTTATGAATAAAGTAATTTTGGTAGCTATCATTGTTAGGCAAAAAATACGCACTATACACTGACGTCAGCATTCATAGACTTGCCTTAACGTACCAATTCGACGGCTGGAGGCCAAGGTCACGCGACCCCCATTTTGCCACCAGCCTAGTTCACTGCCGTCTATGCTTGTGTCACGTTATTTTGACTGCATTGAGCAAATTATAAAACATGTTTAAAAGAATCGAACAAAATATTTGGTTTTTGTAAACAAACTGAACCTTTTTACTTATTTTGCTGTTTTACTTAAATTGGGGGCATGCCTAGCTCGCCCCTCTTTTCGTATTCTTCCCCTTACCTGTGAGGGCATCTCTATGTATTATTTCCTATGGCACTATAGTGGCACTATACTTTCCATTATATAAATAAGAATATCCCGGGCGGGTAGTGTGTGTTTGTTTTGTATACAAATCTACATTCCGATTTTTATGAAATTTTGCACACTTGACTTTCGAAATAAGAGCAAGTTCACTGTTTATATGAAGAAAAACTATCCCCTTCCCCCCTTTTCCACCCCTTAAAGCAGATATTTGGTACTTCTTGATGTTCAAAATAGGACGAAAATTACTGGATAAGGGTAACACATCACAACCTCTAAACTTTACTCCTAACTATTAATAACCCCGGGCAATACCGGGTACTTCAGCTAGTGTGAAATTAAAATAGGTGGGAGGGTGGCTATGTGTCTATGTAATTGTGGCTAAGAATGGATAGATAACACAATAAGCGTTTTCAGATGTTTACAATATTTAAAAATTAGTCATCCATACTTTTTAGCTGATTGTTTTACTACCCAGAATAATGCTCAATTATTGTGTATGCTTCAGGTAAGCTATAAACAAAATTAAAGTAACATACGGAAGTTGAAACAAAACTACGTATATTTTTAAGATGTTTCACGAATTATTTACTATTTTTGATGCGTAATAAAAATGGTATTCATGTTTCACTCGTAGTATTCCATGTTAAAGTTTCATATTTTTCTGAATTTTGCTGCAGCTCTTTAATCTGTACACAGAGGTAAAGAAAACACAACTGGGATGAGATTAATTGATAACAGCTCCACGCGTAATTACCTTGTCGAGACATGAAAGGAATCATAATATCTCCGACGGACTTGTGAAAGGTGAAGATTAATAATTCATTAAAATAATAAGTGTATGCGTTATGAACAGTGGAAGGTAATGAAGTTCATTGATTTTAGTAGGTGATATAAAAATGATTATTGTCGTTTCCATATCGAACTTCCAAATATATAGATAAGCAGGTACATAAATTATTTAAGGAGTCCGTATTGCTCAGTTTGAAATCGCATATCTCAGAAAATGAATTGAAATCACATTTTTATTAGTTGACTTAACAGATTTAAAGAAAAAACGGCTAAAGTTGATATTCAGATGTCGATCGCCATGAAAAATAGGTGCCAATCACAAAAAAGTTGGCAACCTTTGGTTTAGACAAAATGAAATGCCGACTTGTCAATGGCTTAAGCCATTTCAAGTGACCAAATTTAAGTAATTTTGTTCACTTCCATCAAGTACCTCCCTCTACCAAATAATTTCGTGAATTTTAAGAAAACACTTTACAGCAAACTAATTTAGATGCATATTATATGTCCAATTGAAAAAAAAGTATATGTGTTAATATACAATATTTATATCGCAAACCCCTTTAAACTTCTTTATCTTCCGATTTGTGTATAGGTATTAGAATATGTATGTCCATGATACTACTCCCGCAATTATTTGTACATATAACAACTCATGATAGTACTCCCTCTATAAGCGCGAGAATTTATCAATTAGGGAGGTATTAATTAACATAGTTATTATGGATAAGTATATGGATTAGTGCATCTATATTTACCTGCCACTATTATCGTGAAAACAGTATTGGTAATTATATTTAATAAATATCTTAAAAATAATATTATGAACCATGGATCGACAGGCTCCTGGTATGAACATCATCTTCTCGATATGAAGAAGGATAGTAACTAATTAACATTATCATAACAACGTTCACATACCTCTAACTCAATCACAATCAATACTGTAATCAGAAAGCAGAACGTGTTCCGCCGTCAAACAATAATAAGAGACATCAAACGCAAACTGCAAACTACAAACTGCAAGCTGATGGAGCGGGTAATAAAACGGGAGTAATAAATCATAGTAGATTAATCATTTTATCTATTGGAAGTACCCGGTACCAGAATAAGGTATGTAGCTGCTAGCTAGTCGAGGCACCTCGATGTTCGTAGGTGCGCCAGCAATAATACTGAGTACTCATTCAGCGGGGATTCCATCCATCATTGCCGATCGGAGAGAACGAACGTTGTGAGGAACGAATCAGATTTATTCATTCAATTAATTCGTATTAGTTATTAACGTTTTTAATCAAACTTATTGAACAATTTTATTTTACGGAGATCAGAGAACGATCTGTGTTCTTGCTTATGCAGATATTCACGCGATTGCATTTAATTCATTGCTCTTCAAATCATTTGATCTTACTTAATATTGGCAGTAGCCCCAAAATATATGCATGCATATTTCATAATGCATTATGCAAATGAAGAAGAAGCAATTTATTATAATCGCGTTTCGAATTAAATTTAATGCCTACTTATTATTGCAGGGAAAATTCAGTTTATTTATATTACAGGTAATTAAAAAAAAATGTATTCAAATGTTTGGAGAGTTTCCATGAATTTTCCCTGCCTGCTAAATTTTAAGTTCTAAAGTTCTATGTCACATGAAGTGCTTTGTTGCAAAAATACAAATACGTATATGTTTTCAATTCGCCTACAATTGGTGAAGTACCAAAAAGCATGTTTTTTAATGAACATATTTTTTCAATACATGATACAGCTGTGATAAAGACCACAAATCAAAATCGAAAAGTTGCTTCAGTAACATTGGTATGGCTTGTTCAGTAACCAAATTTGATTACTGGCTATTTAGATTTGGTAGGTATTATGCTAAAAACCTATCCCCTTTCTAATATTCCTCTCTTCCCCAATACCTTCAGTCTCATGAAATACCCCAATTGAGGATGGCATAGTCCCACAGGATCTTGGAAGTTGCAGAAATAAATAAAATAGATAAATAAAACATTGTCGCGGTTGGTTTCCACCTGGCATAATGGCGAACCTAGATATTTATAATAGAATTATTATCCAAAACGGAAAAAAATCAGCTGATGCTTTTTTGGCTCTCCGATTTTCCCAGTTTTCCACGCGATCCGCTCCTGCGCCCCTAGCGGCGACGGCGGCCAGCGGAAGGCGTCAATCACCGGCATCGATTGACAGTCGGGAAAACACTGTCGCATGATGACGACGATAAATAGCGGGGACCCGAACCACTCTCCGCACTCTGCCCGAGACGGGACCTCACCTGTCCTCGTGCTCCCAGCTCCGGCCTCTTGCTCTGGCTCCGTGATGGCCTGCGTCGATCGGACATGTCCGATAGGCGGAGCGATTGTCCGGACCCTGCCATCAGTCGACGGCTGTGTTACTTTGGTTCTGAGGGGAATACGAAGAAATGTGAGATACGATGGATGGATCTTTCAACAATACCAACTGATTTTTTGTGTAAAAAATAATAAAGAAGAACAGTAAAAAATCTATGAAATCAGATGTTTTTATTTATTTATATAATGCCCATAAGGCTTTTACATAGAGTTTTACATAGATATCTTACGTTTTGAACAGAGGAATGAAGAAAATAAAATACATTGATAAGGGTTGTATAAAAGATAACAGTTAAGATAAAAGGTAACCCATATTACTCACTTATAGGCATTACATGAATTTTCATTTAAATTTAAGAAAACAATAAGTTATATAATAACATGTAGGTCGAGTTGATCATCTCGTAGGAAGAAATGTTTCAAATGATACTAAAAAACTTATACATATATATATATATAGCCATTGGGATTATGGCATTCCCGATTGAAGTATGTTGTGAAGCTGAAGATAGTGAGGAGGGGAAGGGTTGGAAAAGAGAAAGTCTCAGGTTGAGAAGTACCTGGCTCTTCAGAATAGTCACCAAATACAGCTAAAGGCATTTCACGCAACACTTATCTTCTGAATGGTTGTCTTTCACCAGGGAAATACTGGCATTGAGCCATTGTTATGATAAATGATAAATATAAGAGAGAATAGGTTCTGTAAAGTTGGATTAAGTTAGTATTAATAGGATTAAATTATGATAATAATTGAGAAAACATTATCGCACGATTAATTACACTTCGCAATACTAATACTGAACTAAAGCCGTATTATCTCTGAATACAATCAAACAAGAAAGCATAAAAACAAGAAGATTTTTCTAAAAATTTCGCCTGCGGCGCCTGTCATACAATTTCTTATTATCTTCTGAAAGTTTTCGTTTCTTATAGCTAAGCTGGTATATGTATAATAAATACTATAAAAAATAGACAAACTGAAGGAAGAGAGGTTGGTAGGAAAGAATATCGTATATTTTCAAACGTTGGTTAGTAGGCATATAGTGTTTTATTTTCAGTAAATACTGCTAGAAGAGAGACTCCATCCAGGTTATTAAGATCTCATCGAATATCCAATGACAACATGATGGGTGGGATTGCCTATAACGCTGATGAACTACTAGTGTTCCTAAATTGTTTTCTCTTTGATGTTAAATCAACTTTTGTATTTTCTTTTTTGATAACACCATATAACTTTCATCCACGTGTTCATAAACAAGTCTAGAACAGTTATGTTGGGTATTGAATTTTAACGTTATTATGGAGCAGTTGCAAAAATGGAAACTTTATAACGTTTCATGTCCACGGATTACTGGTTCGGTTGGCGAATATAAAATTTATTTTGTTAATATTAAAATGGACTCTGTCTTCCCTCGAGTGATGTAAAATACCTGAGATTTTATCACAGATATAATGTATTCAAGAATACAACATCAAGCCTAACCCTCCAATGTACGATTTTTTTATAATTTTCAAACCCGAAGTGAAATACCTAGGCCTCACCATGGACAGCCGCCTAAACTGGAAAAGTCACATCGCAAACGCCAGAAACAAAGCGCAGCAAGCTATAGGAGCAATCAGCCCCATCTTCAATCGGAGAAGCCCACTAGCTGAGAAGAAAAAACTCTTACTATACCAGAGTCAAATCCGCCCAGTTCTAACTTATTCCATTCCAGTGTGGAGTAACATATCCAAATCTACATACAAGAAAATTCAAACTCTTCAGAACAAATGTATAAAGATTACGTACAATACACCTATGTACACAAACCTCAAGATCCTACAAGAACAACAGGAAATTCCCACACTCGAAGAATACTCTCACCAACTGACGACGAGATTTTACAACACCTTAAATCCCGAAAATCCACTCGTGAAAGAACTGGGCGCATACAATTCACCTGACGATCTCCCGTTCCGCTACAAGCACAAAATGCCGAAACACATTATCCTGGAGCTCTACGAGGACTCCGACGCCGAAGAAGACACGGACTCCGTCGCGCCCCCCGGCCCCGACGCGCCCCCCGGCCCCGACCCACGCGCGGACACCACCGATATGGGCACCACCGTCACCAATACGGACACCCCCAGCGCGGGTGTCCACCCGGTTACCATCCACACGGACACCCGCGTGCGGCCACCACCGGCTTGGGTCCGGCGCAATCCCGCACACCCGGACTAGGAAAATAGAAGACGACGACTCACCAAAAAAAGAAGAGGACTAACACCGGAAAAAATGAAATAGATGAAATACAATGAAATGTAAAGTATTGAAGTACCTGAAATGTAAAGTATTGAAATAATGAAATATTTAACTTCAGTAAAATTAAAAGTAAACAACAGTAAATAGTTCAAAACTAAATGTTTGTCTTTCCCAGTTTTGTTTAGGGTTTTTTATCCAGTTAAGATCTTTTCCCTAAAAGTCATGAAATGTAATTAATAATTTCAGTCAATTTAAATAAACCATCAGATGGTGATAGTAATAAGGCCAAAGTGCCGGAGTACTAGTTAGCCAGAACACATGAGGGGTATTTGTATAAGCCCCAGCTAGTTAGAGGATTACGAAAGAATCCGTAAAATCAAAAAAAAAAAAATATATATCTCCCTGAATTTGATTCGTCGTTGAGAATCAGATTAAACTAGAAGGCTAAGATCTAGTGTAATTAAGTTACGATACTCATTTTTATAGGCAATAGAAAAATGGTACTCGCAATAATAGGTATTGATTTAAAGGATATGAAAGTCTGTCTGTCTATGAAAGAATATACTGTCAGGTTTTTTTTTTACATTATATACGAGTATATATAAGTATGCCAATAAGTAAAGTGAAGCTCGCTGATGCGCGATGCCATCCGATGGTTCTTGGTTATTTTTATATCCAACTGAACTTAAAGCTCATTTAAAGTCCGCATCGAAGCGGTGAAATGCAGTAGAAGGTTAAATGGTTGGGAATGTAAAACGGATGAAAAAATAAAGGAGTGTAAGGAGAATATACGACGTGGAAGTGAATGTTAGAAGTCGGGGTGCCCGAGGAAGACATGGCACGATCAAGTTAATCAAATACATGAGACAAAATAACAGAGTACGTATGAGATAATGCGAATGAAGTGAGGAATGTATGCCGAAAGAGAGTTGTGTAGCGGTCTATCCTCTCTGCCTTCCCCTGCGGAGAAACAAAGTGACGGTTAGTTAGTTAACATCAAGATAATAATTTCAGCTACCGACAAATATACCCAAGGTACCACAACTACAAAATTTTTCATTTAGTTTTTACATTTTTGTTACAGCAATGGTTTTATAAAATAACTTTTCTTAACACTTTTATCAATTAATGTTATAATGTCTCGTTGCTTGCCCAAAAAAGTAATTTTAAGATTTTTGAACTGACTTTTTTAATAATAATTAAAAGAGGTCAAATGGTCATCTCATAAATTCAGAGAAAGTAATAGTAAGCTGACTCGCACACAGGCAAGGGGCAAGTAATAACCAACGGCAGTGGACACTGGACAGATTGAGAAAAGGCCGGGAAAATGTCGACGTTAATATTCATTTCTGCCAATCAGAGCTGTCTACGCGCCGGGCTAGAACGTCGTTCTTAATTCAAATTTATCGATGGTCCTGCAAATGGGGTACAAAGGACTTCGTGGTACTGAAGTCGGTGCACGTTATAATACGTTGTTTGATAATAAGAGAATAAAAAGACGGCGAGTAATCGCTACTTCCTCTAACTGCTAGTAGAGTAACAAGGAGCTAGAGGAATATCTGGAACTGCGAGTAGAGATTGAACTGAAAAATAATGTCCGAAACCGTATTTTTGAAACGATAGATTTGTTTGACTTCTACCAAGTTGTATAAACAATTATGAAGTGAAATTCTCGTAGTAAGGCCTCTCAAAAAAGGGAAATGGGTTCGCGACTGGATTAGTAAGAGATAAAAAATAAATTCAAAAACAGGAAAAACACAAAGAAACGAAAATGTCGGCTGATGTTATTGATGTCAGTCGATGCGAAAAACATATGAAAGAAGCGCCGCTGTAAAGGCGAAAACCAGCAACTAGATCACATAACCGCTGAAATCGCGCATTTTTCGCTATCAGAATGAACATGATCTAATTGAATCGCGCGAATATTTAAAAGCTGCTAATTGAATGACTCGCAGCGAATACCTTATTCCAAGAAAGATTTCGAAGTTATTATGCAAATTGCAGTGTCGAAATCGCTCTGCGCGACGCCTTAGGGAATCGTGAGTGACAAACGACCGCTTATACGAATAGTTATGAAAAAAAACTATTTGAAATTATTTATATACGATATAAGGAAGAGGGTAATTGTGAGAAATATTTTATGAAGGGGAAATTTGCAACAATGATAAGACCAAGCTTTTGACACTTTTTGAGAGTTTTAATGGTAAGGACAACCGCGTTTAAAAATTGTTAAATAAAACATTTTCGAACATTTCTTTGGGATTCGTTTACGTACTTAATAATAACGTTTTTTGTCGAAGTATGAAAACTATAAATTTATTTGGCAGCGGCGAGCCGCGATATTTTTTCTCGTTTTTCATGATTTTCCATAAGAAAACTTTTCGGTTGGTAATTTTACAGCCAAAATGTTTATCTAATAATAGAAATATATATATATATATATATATATTTATTTATTAATAAATATTTGACAAGTCAAAGCAATTTTCACCAATAAAATGTAGACAAAGTTGGTTGTTTACAGGTGAAAATATAATAAAAACAGTAATTATTGAATGGAACACTAGTATATATTGATTAACTTGGCGGGTTTGCGATAAGCCGACGTAGCTCAACGGTAGAGCATCTGACCGGACATTAGAAGGATGCGAGTTCGAGTCCTGCCGGCGACATTTATCTTTGCTCGGAAGGTTTTTTCAATTTGGATGAGTGTTTTAGATTAATAATTATTGTTTATAAAAATAATAATTGTTACCCTTTGCGCTATGCACAAAAATCTTGTCTTAAGTTTTTAAGAACTTTAGTTTATCAATTAATATATATATATATTTATCCTTCGAGAAAAATCTTTTAATATCGAAAATAAAAAGTAACATGACTGTGCTAGTTAGGTAATCTCGAGAGGTAACTCTATTTGAAAATATTAAGTAGGTATGTACCTACAATCATGAAATTTTCCATGCAGTAGGTGGGTATTATAGGGTATTTACGGAATATTCTAATTTGTTTAGCGATAATATTTTCATAAAAAAAGACATGAACACACAGGAAAAATGTGTATTTATGTTTCCTTCTTATTTTAAGCCTCTTTAAATATTTTTTGTTTAATGTAAGGGAAAAAAACCTGAATATTGTATTTCTAAAAATACTAAATAAACACATTTATTTGGCGAGATAATGTTTAATTTCGGCACCGTAATCTTGTGGTTATAAAACAATGGAAGTAAGTATGTTTTATCAAATACGATAAGAAACTGTTTTTCTGGTATTTTCTGGAAATTTTCCAAAAAAAGAGATAACCATAGCAAATACGATTTAAAATATTATATGACTTTTACATTCGCTATTATCAATTGTTAAAAATTCTCTAGCCTAAAATGTGAGTAGCAACGTGATACCCGTGTATTCGAAAATAGAAAAAAAAATAAATAACGTGTTTATAATCTTATTATCATTAGGAAAGTCCACCTTGTAAACCGACATTAATATAGCAAATATTAAATTAACACATTTAGAATTTTATGGTTGTTCAGTACCTACATTTTAATAAAAATCTATTTCATGGGAATGTAGATGGGTGATATTGAGAAAACCTATAAAAAATAACTGTCAGCCGAATCACTTAATCATAATACATTACGATAAAAATTCTCTCCTGTAGAGTGGGTGTTCGACAACTATGTTTCTGTAATAGGTGTCAAATAAATTACCGGCATATCACGTAGACACCTAAATATTTCGTCAATAATTCCGTCAAGACTGCCAGTGGCGTATCTAACATCTAGAATCTACTATAAATCTTAACATCATAAGCGTTGAGATGATAATAAATTGAAATCTAATTTATATTGGCTGAATAGAAGATATTACTATCTGTAATTTTTATCTTATTTAACTTTTTTTTTACGGACCATTGTCCAATTACACAGAATAACTAACACGAAATGTAATAAACAAGAGCTACAGAAAAAGAACAGCACAGACATGATACAAAAAATAAGCACTGAAAAAAATTAGAGAATAATGTATATTTGAGAGAAAAAATGTGTAAGGATCTTGAAATCGTTGTTTAAAATGACTATAGTTTACTTAACGATACTCATATATTGTAACATTTTCAAAGTTACGTAATCAGACTTACTAAATAGATTTAGTAAGTGATGAAACCAGTAAATGGTACCACCCCCACAGATTATACAGCCGTAAATCAATAACTGGTATCACCCTTAAATACAGCCGTAACTAAGAACGAAATTGAAACATTCAGAATATCTGTGAAGATAGTCGTAGCAAACAGTTAAACATACAACATAATAATTATGACCTACGAACAAAACAGGCGGTAAGTAAACGACCCAATTATTGAAACCTTACCGCACCTTTAAAACGTTTCAATACATAGTTCTGTTTACGTTTTTCATTGCGTAGAAGGTGTCTATAGGTACCTTTATACTTGCACAATTATGCAGGTATAAAAATCACAAGCACAAAATTTGTAGACAATTTTATTGCCATTATGTCCATCATCTAAACAAATTTTGAGGTCCTACCACGATGACAATAAATTCTTAAGAAAAAGTTTAATGTAATATTAATTTACTAAAATTAATACCCTTTAGATTTTTAATTACTATAAGGAAAAAAAAACTTATTTATCTTCAAATTCCACACCTAATTCACATTTATATAGCAAAACTATACAAAATATTATAATACGTCAATATTTGTACCAAATTTAACATATCCACGTGAACACCTCGGCTCAAATTCTCCTAGTGAGGTGTTCACGACACATATAACTTTATATTCACAGTATCACCTTCTCAAACCTACCTTACACTACACATTATAAAACACCATACAAAGCACCTTTATCATATATTTTTAATAAACATTTTCTGTAAAATGATTCTGTGCAATGTAAAAATTAAAAAAAAATAGTAATTGTTACATAAAACCGCGTAGACAAGAATTATTTAATCACTGAAGAAGTTAATATTAATAAATCCTAAATGAAATACGAAACCGAAAAAAAAACACACAGATAATGTATCAGTCCATCTGGGAATCGAACCCAGGACCTCTGTCTTACCGGGACAACCGCTCTACCAACTGAGCTAATAAAACCAGTTCACTTTACGCTATCTTCATCGATACCGTACATCAAATTAAATACTTGTCAATATTATCCTCCATTAAATCTTAAGGAATTATTTAATCGATTTCACTTCCATATTTCTAGACGTAAGTTTATTATGTAGTGTGTTAGTTTTTTTTAAATTTTATCCCTTTACACCCAGCACGAATCATGGTGCACGATACACAATATTACAATATGACAGGTCAGCTGTATTGGGTTCAATGACATATTATTTTAACATAATATCCCATTTAATATATGACCTGGACTAAAACTTGATACCGGTGGAGCTAACTACGAGTACCAACTAGATTTATCAAGTACCATTTTGGTATAATAATGTCAAACATTCATTCTAATCGTATAATTTTATTGAAAATATGCATGAGCTAGCTGTGAGTTATAATCAATACAGAATAATAAATAACATAGTTGAATGGTGACTGGTGACCGCTCCATGAAATTGACTGTCGGTGGTGTCAGTCGATAGTGATGTACCGTCATAAATAACAAATCACCAATATTTCAATTTCACGTATCGAGTAACGAGGCTAACAAAGCTCATTGACAGACCATAAATTGTATTTTGTACAAGTTAACGAGCCTTTGAGCTGTTTTGATTGATCCGTCACAGCAGTGATGTAGCCGGGGCATATATCGACAATCATTTTTAATTTTCTTTGATACTTGTTGAAAATAGAATTACTCAATTGGTTTAAAACATTGTATGTTGCATGAGTTATGTAGAGACATGATATATATGTAATTAAATATTGACTACCTAAGTATAACAGTTGATATTTTTTAACTATTAACTAAGAATTTCAAGTTTTTTTTTCTTGCTTTGCAAAGCGCCCTTTGACCAGTGATGTCTTTCAATTTCTCTAGTAAAAATGCTTCCAATACACAAGTTATATAAAAAAAGTATTTTTCACCATTCAAAGCGATGAGAGTAATTTTATTAAAAGCAATAGAAAACTTCACCTCGCAGGCTACTACGCGTAACAACTCTGCGAAACTGCCCTGGTACCAGTCACGTAGTCTTTTGAGGCTGTGTAATGCGGTGACTTCCTCTGCTACGTCTTCCACCAATCCTCCCATATAAACTAAAACAATTTGGTTATCTTATTTTTTTTCTAATCAACGGTGCTGTTTTTAATATCTATCATAATTGTATTTGTCCATGGTATTTTAAGGATGCGCTTATACCGGAATCCACATTACAAGGTCTTCCTTCTCCCATGTGAATGCTAAACACTAATAAATGTAATAGTAGGATACGTAGATAGTATCTATGAAATATGAGCGACCTTGTCTTAGCTACGCCACTGAAGTCATCCTCCGAAGAAAATCACTGAATTATTATCGAAGTGCCCATTCGTGTCACTTGTACCATTGTCACTTGAATTGTTATTTAAGTGACTTAAATGGCGTGTACCATGTTGTACAATCGTTTATAAAGGAAAAGGTCGTGCCCCAACAGTCGTATGAATTAATAACTTGATGGTGACAAGTCACTCGGCGAGTTGCTTAATGTAGCATACACCACGGTTCACGAGTGTAGTAACGTCAAAACATAAGTCATAATGTAAATCATATAATATATATCATTGCCAAAACTTTTTAATATATTCTGAAGAAACCTACTTAGTCGGGTCAAAAATTAAACTAATTTATAATACAGATGGAAATATTGAAATTTTTATTCCGCGGTCCAATTATAATACATGGATAAAGGAGAGTATATTCAGATTAATCAAGTAACAATAAATATACATTAGTAAGAAAACGCAAGTTGAAGCCGTAACAAGGTTTTGACGGAGTCTTTGATTTAAGTCGTAGAAATATAAAAAAATACTACTATTAAATATAAAGGGAAAACAGAACGATTTCCTAAACAAAACTATTAAGAATGGGAAATGTCATAATATATTACAATTCCTGCACACATTTTACTCCACTTTTGAAGAAGAAACTGTCCGAAAATGGGAAAATCTTTCTAGTTCTCTGATTATATGTACCTCCTACTTTCTATCCTAAATAAACTAAACTAATAATGATAATATTTAATGTTATTGGAATAACTTGTTTCCTCTGTAAACCTTAATGTTATTAATAATAACATCTCTCTTTGGGAACGATGAAAATAGAATTACAATAAAAAACACATAAATTTGTTGTAGACCACTTTTATTTTATCAAAACTCTACCGGTTTCGGAAGCACCCTTCCTTCATCAGGAGAATATTAAAACTAACTTATGATATAAAATATTGACAAGACATATAAATTTTAGGTGTTGGAGTGGGGGGTAAGCAAATGGGTAGGGGTATTTTTTTATTGTAAATTATGGCGAGCCACAAAGTTAATGCTTTTTACAAATATGAAAATAGAATTAGTTCAAATCATATAAAAAATATGTGGGCGTGTATCGTGATCTAAAAGTCTGGTACTCGGGCCATACAATTTCTACTACAAAAAATATTTCATTTCGGTCAAATGGAATGGCAATATACAGTGCAGGCAGTGTAAGAGAAACAGAGCGCTGTATTCTTATTGGCTCTCTCGAGGCTAGAACCAAAAGGTGCTAAGTCACAGGCACACCGCCTTCCATTCAAATCTACATGGAATGTATATTCCTTATTCCATGATTCAAAATATACTAACCTAAAGATTCTTATGGGAGAGCAAGCTCATCCGGTATGAATTAAACACATAATTCTTTAAGAAATTGAGAATAATTCATTTGTTTTGCAAACTATGCGTATGGTATATGAATTTGTTTGATAGATATCTTAATTATTTTAAGTATTTTGTTATTGTATTTTATGAATACGGTCTATGCTATCGATGTGTTAGTACATAACATATTTTACACTTGGTCACTTTTATGAAAAATAAGTTTTTATCTTAAAATATGTAAAAGCTCCTAAAGTGCGTATATAATGTAAGAGATACATATTTTTTAATTAAATTATTAACACTACGCTCCTCTATCATCCTGAACCCTTCATACAATATGATTATTTATTGATATATTTATTTTCTGGCAACATTAGAGGCAGCGATGACGTTTCTGGGAATGATAAAGGATTGTGACATGTACATTGAGGATGATTGAATAATTTATGACCGTGATTATAATATTTAAATTTCTATGGCCATTGCTACAATTCAAAGGGACTGGCTTTGTTAGCTCTTAGCGCAATGTAGAAAATGATTGAACATATAATACAGGACCTAATTCAATTCGTTGTAACTTGTAAGCTTGTATGTTTGATAGATACTAGAGGTAGGTATTCGATTTTTTCATTTAGGATGCGGGTGGGAATATTATTGATTTGATACCGAAAGTAACTATCTCTGAACAAAGAAACATTCATATGAAATTTTTTTTTCATTCCAAACATTTATTTTTTCTAAATGTATCTAAATAATAAAGTTCTTAAGTAAGTACCTATTTTTGTTTTCTATTTTTAAAATGTTCTACCCAAGTAAACCTTCTTCTTTTGAATATGTAATCTGTGGCTAACCAGAGTGGTATATCTATGGGGTAACCTCAATGCAATATGGCGGGTTCAATGTTTTTTATACTAACTTTAAAACGTTATAGCAACAGTTTTACACGTTGGATTCCATTCAAACTAGGTTAAGATAACCTTTCCGGTACTAATAAAAACAAACTGTGCTATTTTCAGCGAAACCGGTAGGGCTATTTTTGAAAAAATTGAGGACAGACAGATAATTTTTTTTTTTTTATATATATAGAGATTTAAAAATATTTCTATACCACACTAAATGTAACACTAACAAACAATGGATTAATATTTTGTTTACGCTAATACCGCACAAGAGACTCAAGTGCCGGAGCCAGTGGAACTATATCGATGGCCCAATTTGAATGATTCCGAAAAGTCATAAATTACAATATGGGTATCTGACCATTAGCTAAAAAGGAGCTCTTGCTAATTTTAAATAGAAAAAAATGTTTGACTTCTTAAGAACTGAGAAACCAATTTGAAAATATTCAAACATTCAAATATACACATTTTTAAACAAATCTATTTTGAATTGTTTCTATTTAAAGCCAACCATCATATTCTTATGCACTTCGCTTCGAGAGAGAAAGAATAGTGAAAACTAATAAAATTTTACATTGTTGCATATATATTTTTTGACATTCGCGAATACACTATCCCAAAACAACAGATTTTGAAGTTCAATACTGGGCCATCAATATGCTGTAGGGCTTTGGTGGATTTGAGAGTACAGGAAAGGGAAAAGGGAGGTGGGAAATTATCTCACTATTCAGATCTATATATACAAATAATTATGATCTAATGTCTAATCAAATACAACAGATATATATATATATATATATATATATATATATCTGTTGTATATATATACGATAACAAAACAAAGATGCTCAGTAAAAACTCATTTTAGTTCGAAATTACCAAAATTAGTTTAGTATCTACAATTTTTGATCATTCGATAAAACATTTATAAATTTATTACCCTGTTTGCCTATGATATTTTAACCCTTTCTTGGCGATGCTATCAACTGATTTGACATCTCAAGTATATGAATATATTAACAAATATACTTATCAAAGAGTTCGTATTTTAAACATTCCCCAGCGATTCGTGTATTGGATAAAATAATTGAACATCTGACTAAATGAATTAAAAACTCACTATGTTTTTACCACTTTATAATGATATATACATGTTTCCAAAGCGATGCCCTCTTCATCAGAAATATATGAATACTATATAAGTATTTATCGAACGCAACAGAAAAAATGTTTTGTTTTAGCAATGGGGAAAAAATCATGTATACGTTTGCTGCGTGCCTTGATAACTGGCCGAATGGCACAGCAGGGGTACCAAGTTTCGCTCACCATGCCACGATGCGCAGTCGTCAGTAGTATCCGATCACGTCGGTCTGCCAGCTTTAATGAACGTATCAAGCGTGTTCTGCATGGCCGATGCTTTTTCTTCATTTTTAGAACTTTACTCAATATTTTACTGGTGTACATTTATTTTTTTAATTGACGGACCATCGTCTAATTACACAAAATACGCAAGACGAAATGAAATAAACAAGAGCTACAGAAAAATAACAACATGTATATAATATACGAACGAAGAAATGATAAAAATATTAATTTGAGAGAATATTTATTTATTTATTCATTAACGCCCCAAAGGGCTTTTACATATTTTAACATTAAAATGATTATGTGTTCAGAACTTAAAAAATAACATGATGCATAGTTGGTATATAAGTGTAACATATTTATAATATATATGAAGGTATAATAATGTTTAAGTGCATGCCACACAGAAGTTATAAACAGAAAGGTTTTTAATTTGTAGATACTACTTTTTTTTATAAAAATAGTAATAGCCTGATCTACATGATACATAATACACAAGTGCATAATATAATACTCTTATAATATATACTCTTAATAATTTCGGATGATGTAAAATGTATGAAATTGCATAATACATAATATAGTATATGATACATAGAAAGAAAAAAAGAGGAACAAGTTTTTGGATTGTAGATGAGTAAAAAGATAATATATATAAAAAAATAATAATTAAACAATAGCTCTTATGCGAAGCTCTTATAATTGTTGCAGCATAATAATATCGTTCAGGTATCTTTTAAACATGGGTAAACTTATGTTAAATATATCTATAGCAGAGGCGAATTTATTTCCAAGTATATGTAGACGAGAAATGAGTGCATGCATATTCATGTCAAAGCCTGAGCAATCAATCTGTTCATGATTTTAGACATTCTAAATGATAATCTTCGAAATTTAATTTCGTAAAGCCTACATAATTATGTAGTATTAATAGATTCTCATATGTAATAAATAAAAAGTATTAATTTTTATCCAACTTAGAAATGATAAAATTCTAAATTTATATTCTGCACACTGAATGCACAGCTTCGGAGCTCAAGAAATGCAGCATAGCACCTTACGGATGCGACTAGGTACATATCCACATTTATACAAACCCGTCCATCTTTCGCGTTAATTCTTGGATTACCTACATGACCTACAGAAGGAAAGAGAAATCACGAAAATAAATATTTTGATTGTTAAATTCAATCATAGGTCACGGTTAAATAAGCGTTTTTTTTTTCTTCAAAGCGCTCTTGGCCGTCTCAGTGATTATGATAATGAAAACCTTCAGCAACATAAGTTTCATAAAAACAAATATAAGTTAATTGTTATTTTTTGATAACACATATCAAAAATATGATTGACAGTTCATCAAATAAATACCTTCCTGACAACGACCTAACAAACCAATCTTAATCGCCCAATCAGTCGTATGGATTTCCTCCTTGGCCGGCTCCTTAATACAATTACGCTCATAAATCGTGTCCCAGTTCCTTCGTGTCATCACCCGCTCATCTCTTATCTCTTCTGCGCGCCTGTCAGCCAAATGAAGAAGAGTGGTTTCTAAAATGGCCGTAATCCAGAACGGCGGTGCGTGTCACGAAATGGCGGCATTTCCGTCTCCTGCCGCCTTAAATAATGATAAATTAAATGCCGTGTGAAGGGATGCCGCTGCTCTGTTCCCGCGCACATTTTTATCTGGACATCAATTTATATTAGATTAAGGTAACTGATGTTTTATTAAAAAATTGTTGGGTTTAATAAACTCAACTTCAGCCAATTTAAGCAATGTGGTGGTTTTTAACAAGAAATGGACTTCAAAATTTCGTACCACTGCAGAAGCGACATCGGTGTAATATAAAGTACTATCTACAGGGCGGTTAATTATTTTTTGCATAATTTCTTCAGTGGCAATGGGCACTTGGCAATTGAAATATTTTCGGCGCTTGAGTGGGGCGATAACTTTTTTGAACTACGGATTATCCAGTACTTGCAACGCAATGGCTTTAAAATAACTCCTGTTGGTCCAGAAC